>JAEMWC010000827.1:80000-190000 GCA_016490735.1 Pachyseris speciosa | reverse complement strand
ATCTCAAATCACACAGAGACCTTAGCAGGCTCTTCCTTTCCCTCGCCCCAATCACATAGCTTTTGACCGTGCGCCATTAAACGAGGCAAAAATCCTCTGTGTTGCGCAAATGAAGAGCCTGTATGCAGGCTAATGTAGATGTAGATGCAGAGAGTGCGCTATCATGTGCGAGGATCGAGCGCGGAACGTGGAAATAATTCCATTCATTCAGTTAGAGTTAATCAGTGAGCCTTCTGGTACTTTGTCTATCCGGACACCCGCAAATATTTTTTTCTTAGCATGGCGTCATTGGGGTAAGAACCAGTAAAATTCATTTTAAATTTCTGCATCTCATTGCTGTGTTTCTCTTTGCAATGTTTCCACAAAGTCGAACGCTCCTCTTTTTGCTGAGCGACTTCATGTGTTCTTTCCCTCTTGTATACGCACTCCGCGATGTTTCTCCCACATAGCCGGTGTTACACCCAGCACACTCTATTTCATAAGTCACACTCTCTCTATCACACGGCCCTTTCCCATCTCCACTACACACTGGGAAATCCTATCTTTCACATTATCGTGATTTAAACGGTCGAATCTCTGGAGTAAACTCTTAATCGCAACACCAGCTTCTTCGACCACCTCGATCTTGAAACCCTGTTTCCTTATTTCTCTCTGGTATCTCCTTAGACTTTCGAAAAAGTCCTTCATCCTATTTAATATGGCGCATGACGAAGGACTTTTCATACTTGATTGGCGCCAATTGTAGCGACCCATAAACGGGTCGCTGTCCTTAGACCAATCAGAGTAAATATTTGGGACCCTCGGGGATAAAGTTGTCAAACGAAAGTCATTATAAGCAATGAAACGTCACTTGCGGTTGAAATTCCAGCATGAAGTCGATTGCGAAAGCGATAACTGATGCTCTTCTTCCAAATGAGAGTCACGCCACTTCCCATTTTTGGCGCGAAACGCGAATGAAAACCCTTCAAGCGAGACAAGTCGACCTGTCGCTCGCTCAGCCGCTTCGCGGCCTAAAAAGCTCGCTGCCTCGTTTCCGCCCTTCTTGTACCAGTTGTTTCCCTTTCTCATCTTCGTTTGCTCTCGTACCTCTGCAATCCACTCTTTGGGTCGATGTAACGGTCTTTCTCCCCTCTTGTTCAGCTTTCTTTATCGCCGTATAATTTTCAGGGCTGACTCAAAAACCTCATACCTGAGTTTCTTGTTGTATCTCGAGTGCTGCATTATCAGAACCATTTCTTTAACATTCTCCACTGCTCTCTCCCCGCCATGGTAACAGATTGCTACAGTTTAGTAGAACTAATATATAGATTTAGCCAAGCCTAAAAGCGGAGCTCCACGATCATAATTTTTTTTTTGTACTGGTATTGAACAACTTCGCATGGCTTTCCTTGCGCCAATATTTTATGTTTAGACCAGTCAACAGGAGTTGACCGCGGTGCAAAAACCGCAAAACGTTAAAACATTACAAGAAATCAATATACGACGCGTATGTTTGTACGAAAACAGATTTAAACAAACAAAAAGCGATCAAACATTTATCCAACATCGTGTTGGACAAGCATGTTTGACCGTTTAGTCACATCTCTCATCATTGCATTTAAATGGCTTTCCATGTTTGATCTAGATCAAATACTTTCATCCAACAGTTGATGTTACGAACAAATGTTTGATCATTTAGCCACCACAACCAACAAAGCGTGCAACCAAATGAACAAAATAACGTCGAAATTTCGGCGATAATAGGCAAAAAATCGTTCTATCGACTCGCTCTGTCAATTGTTTGGTCAAACATTGCACGTGCCTTTAGCCACCCATATGTTTGACAAAAACGACGATGGATGAAAATGTTTGATCGTTTAGCCGGGGCTTTAATCCTTTTTTACGAGGACTCATTGCGATTACGAGTTAATAAGATAAGGGCAAAAGTTTCTTAACGCTGTTGAGGCACAGACGTCGAAAAACAGTCAGCCAAGCGGAGTAAAAAGTCTCAAAACACTTGTTCGCGATCGCTTGCAAGCAAAACAGCAAAACAAACAAACAATTCAACTACTTCTTTGCGTCCAAAATGGGTAGAGATGAAGGTTATTTATGTCAGTCGAAAGAAAAATACAAGTTTAATTCCTGATCAAAGAAAAGTAACAAAGATTAAACCAAATGTGAAGCTTCAATTTATTTAATTCACCTGTGATGTAGAGGTTCTTGAAAATACGTATCCACTTTAGTAAAAACACGAATATCCATAAATAGCAAGCGGTTTGTCCAAAGGAAGAACTTCTTCCACTAAGTTTGAGCTACTCTTTCCTCCCATTAATGCCGGTGAACTGTTAAGTGACATTTCTTGGTGAGCTGCAAGGTGCCGCGGTAAAGTGAAAGCCCTTGAAGCGTTGAATCATTTTGTTTCTCATCCACACAATCCGAGCGCCGTGCAAGTGGATCCAAGTTTTAAGCTTTTCCTAAGAAAAATCTTTTGCTCTTCAGTTTTATCACCTGGATATTCACCTTCCGGAGTATCTTTAAACTAGTTCCTGATTTTTATGCCTTTTACGCGAAGAATTTCAAAAGAAGAGGAAGTTGTTTTGCTCAAAATGAAGAAACCAACTCAATTTGAAATTAAGAACCGCAGAAAGCGCGCGAAAAATTAAGCCTCGTTTTGGTTTGGGTGTCCCACACCTGGCTTGAGCCTGCGATGCAGTCGAAAGCCAGGTGTACTTAAAAAAAAAACAGCTGACCTCGATGAGCTTCAAACTTGAGCAAGCGATATGATCAAGTGATACTGGTCAGCGGATGCCTTGTTTTGACAAGTGTTATTTGACCATAACATGGATGTCAAGAGGATATCTAATATTAAAGATATAGGCTGTAATCTAGGTGGTCAACTGGAGTATGGCTGCCATGTTGGATTATTATTATTATAATTGTGTCAATAACAAAATGCTCTAATATGATTGGTTCTTAACAGCCTTTATTTGTGGCTTAATTGGCTGCTTCAGGCCCAAACTGTCCGATTTAAGCTGCCCGATTACAAACATTTGTAATCGGACAGGCCAAATCGGACAGTTACCATATTTGGGTATGTAGAGCAGTAGCTGCCATGTCGTATCAGTTGTCAATCTTTGCGCTTTGTAAAATATTCGAACCGTTGGTTATTTTGTACAATAGTTTTACAATCAGTTGATCTCTTGAGTTTCTCGCATTTTGTTATTTACACATTTAATTGGTAATCGGACTTCGTATCGTACAATTCAGGGGTAATCGTGCTTGTAGTTTCAAATCAGCCTCGCGCTACGCGCTCGGCCAATTAGAAATCACTCGCCCGATTACTCCCTGAATTGTACTCCACACAGTCCTGTTACCATTACTTATTATTATTATTATTATTATTATTATTATTATTATTATTATTATTATTATAGGACATTTCACAGCGCATACATGAATCGGCGTACGTACGTACGGACGACACGTACGTACATACGTAGGCACGTACGTACGGTAACCAAAACCAAATTTCTGGAACAGACGGGTTACCATATTTTCTTACCAATGGTGCTCCGCTTGGGGGCCCTTCGGGCCGCCGGAGCTCCTCTATCAGGATCTCTTGAGTTAGAACTATTCTCTTTGTATTCCAGCTGAGAGCAGGTCTAGCGTTAATGACTGCCTTAGAGGCCACATCTTTGGAGTAAAACTCGTACATGACCACCGAGACCCTAACGACTTTATTCTCTAGTTCCTTCTCTCTTGTTTCTAGCCACACCTTTAAATCGAGGAGAGGCAACTTCCTGTCTTGGTGCTTAGACGGATAATCCAGTTCGAGCTCTATTGACGGGTGAATGTCGTTAATAACATTGTCCTTTCTTCATCACAATGCCCATCTTACACAGCCTCGTAGCAAATTCCTCATCCCACCAAATCATGAAGATCTTGGTCAATGCTCCTGTCAGCTTCAATCCAATCAGTCCACCTTTTGTTTCCTTCCTCATCACGTGGTTCTTCATAAACAAAGCCAATGCCACCTTCACTGCCTCTCCCAGCATTACACGTCCCTCACATTTACTCGGTCGTCTGACAAATAAATTCCATGGTTTAAAACGCCTCTCTTTCTGTTCTTCCCTCCCCTTCCAGTAATTGTGGGAGGCCTTCTTTTAGTGGTCTTTCTCGTGGGACACACACCAGCTATGCCTAGTTCCGTCAGTAGCTCAGGTGTAACCGTAAGTGCCAGTTACAGTTCTAACTCTGCATAGTCCATGCCTTGAAAATTGACGTCGCTTTCAAAGAAAACATCACACACTTTATCAATGGTGAAATCTATATCCAAGGTTGGATACAAGGCCACCACTTCGGTAGAACTAATAACCAGGTTGCCGTCCTCCTGGTTGTCACTGGTTCTGTTCATTTCAGTTATCGTGTCCTCCGTACTCATTCATACGGTGCTGTTCTCTCTAGACTTCCATACTTCTGTTAGTGGACACCCATCATGTGTAAAAGCTTGCAGTCATAGCCTACAAATGTTTCGCATACTGGCAGGGGGGCCATTGAAAACATTATTGCATGGTATTCTTCTCTCCAAAGATGAAGTTTCTGCTAATACTTTTCGGAGGCATTTGTGCGATCATTGTCATAAGATTTGCTCTAGAGTGCAGCCAGTTTTTGTGAGTAGAAAATTAGAGCAAGAAGGAATCCAAGCCATCTGTTGTTAATCAGAAATGATTAATGCTTAAGCAACGCAGGTGAATCACGTGCAAAAGTAATTTATTCATCACGCGTAGGTCAAAAAAACAGTTTTCTCAATGTTTTTTAAGCCGTTAAAACCGGCTGAAACGTTGTAGGCTATAGCTATAAGGTTTTTCAAGTATCTAACAAGTGCTGTATAATCTTACTTTCAGCATTTCTGGTTCGTAACTCGCTTCCTCTTGTTTGTTTTTGTTTTCTCCGCGTAAAATGGCTCGAGCAAAGTGTTATATAAGAGTTTAGTTCAACAGGTTCATAATTTTCGATTTCGGTAGTAATTTCCTTCTTTAGACATCACTTTTTCTAAACAGACAGCCAAAAAGCAGTTCTTAGAGCTTTTTTCAGCTTCTCTGCGAAAGAAAACCTGCTCAAAACTCCGGCCATTGTTTTTTTGTTTTTACAATTTTCAACGCGGCTCAAACTTCCCGCGAACTTGTTGCTATAGAAACAGCTACGATTTGATTGGCTAATTCAAATCTCTATTCTTTCTAAACCAATCAAATTACATTTGTAATTACACTGTGTTACAACTTTGCACTGATGTTACACGTTTTTGCACTGTGTTACAGCAAAACTGCACTGCTTTTTTAGCCAATCGGAATTGAGTAATTTTTTCGTGTATATTATTATGTCGGTTACACTACCCGAAAACTTTTCCAACGCGTTGCTGAACACAAATATTCTGCAATTGTCAAATGTCTCACTGTAGCGCACGGTAGCAGCGATATTTTGAAGTGACAACCTTTCCAAGATTATTAATAAATGCCACAGCAAGTTTAATTGTTTAGTGTTTGAAATGACTCAAACGTAATTTAAATGTGCAAACGCACTCCATACGTGCTGAACTTTTTGTTGAGTTTAAAGGTGATTTCCAGACGATACTGCGCTGTCTCAGCATCCCAATGTGTGGGAGTATCACTCGTTGGAATTCGAATCGATTTTATTCGTTACGAACCACTTACCTTATAGTTGAGGCATTTTAAATACTTTCATATCCAGAAATCCCATACAACATGGCTTCCAAAATGGCCGCAAGCATGCGCAGAGCACGCACATACGGATTTAACATGGTGGCGAAATATAAAGGAAATGAGGGGAAACTAATATTGTTTTACATTTTGTGGCGTAGCCGCACTAAACTCAGTATTTTTCGTGATTTTAGTAGATAGAGTCAAGTTCGAGCCATGTTTTAATTGAGAAAGATATGAGAAAAAAATAGTTCTAAACGGTGCGTTTTTGATCGAAATCATCTCATAAACTAGCCACACTTTTCTCTCAATGTTCCTTAAAATAGGGCTTACCTTCATGGTTTCCTTAGTCGGCTTCGAGGAAGCAACTGCACCGAATTACTTTCCCACAATCTTATTCAAAAGATAAGACATAAAGCCATCAGCATCCCAATGTGTGGGAGTATCACTCGTTGGAATTCGAATCGATTTTATTCGTTACGAACCACTTACCTTATAGTTGAGGCATTTTAAATACTTTCATATCCAGAAATCCCATACAACATGGCTTCCAAAATGGCCGCAAGCATGCGCAGAGCACGCACATACGGATTTAACATGGTGGCGAAATATAAAGGAAATGAGGGGAAACTAATATTGTTTTACATTTTGTGGCGTAGCCGCACTAAACTCAGTATTTTTCGTGATTTTAGTAGATAGAGTCAAGTTCGAGCCATGTTTTAATTGAGAAAGATATGAGAAAAAAATAGTTCTAAACGGTGCGTTTTTGATCGAAATCATCTCATAAACTAGCCACACTTTTCTCTCAATGTTCCTTAAAATAGGGCTTACCTTCATGGTTTCCTTAGTCGGCTTCGAGGAAGCAACTGCACCGAATTACTTTCCCACAATCTTATTCAAAAGATAAGACATAAAGCTCGCAAAAAAAATATCCTTAGCTCTAAAAAATGTTCTTAACATGGTGCGTCTTCCATGTAAATAGTGGCATTTTCCAGAAATGGGAGACGAGCCGAGATGAAGCCATTACGGAGGAAAAATGGATCTCCGAAAGGTTTGCTTTCATTCCACTACGGTCGCCATATTGTTTTAACATGTTTTCAGTGGTCAGTTGTATTCCTTATAACAAGTTAGGTACTTGATATATGATGAACAGGCTGAATTTCTAAAATAGCGGGAACCTCGAAGTAATTATCGAAGCAAGTACAGGGAAATATTCAAATATCCCAAGTCTGATATAACACCAATTAAATCATTTCAAACTTGGTAAATTGATTTTGTGGATACATTTCGATCAATAATCCTTAAAATTAGCGAAGCTAAGAGCATGTAAACAACAATAATAGCCTTCATTTGCCCGCCCGCCATGTTGAATATCAAAATAATAATAATAATAATAATAATAATAATAATAATAATAATAATAATAACAATAATAATTTAGAACTTATATAGCGCATAAACAATATTCTTCTGCCAAAAATATACCGATTTAAATGCTGCCTTTTTGAGAAAAAACCCCAGGCTTTTACTGGTGCGATATTATAAGAAATGGAGCCATACTAAAGCAATTTAAATGTCCATGAAACGGTCTGTTTTTTTCATCTATTCGGCAGCTTTTCGGCAGCTATTTTGTAATAACCCGTTTCCTTTGGTCAGCTTTATTCCCTGCTAAGACGGTAGCTACTTGATATATGATGAACAGGCTGAATTTCTAAAAAAAAAGTGTCGAGGGAATTACAAGAAAATATTCGCATATCCCAAGTCTGATGTAACACCAATGAAATAATTTCAAAATTGGTATATTGAAATATTTTGGATACATTTAATTAGATTAATTAGCCTTAAAATTAGCTGAGCTAAGAGCATTTAAACACCGATAATTAACAACTATATCACCGAAGTGGAGGTGGCTAGTAGTGGATATTTACCGATCCGCGAAGCGGCGAGGTAAATATTCACCGCTAGCCACCGACACTGAGGTGAATAGTTGTTTTAGTATATACTGAAACAGTGAGATAATATACACAACAAAAAATTGATTTTAATTCATATATTCCAGCAACGATTGCAATATTTTCCCGCGCGCAAAGGACTGAAACAACAAGCCGCCCGTTTTCTCGGTGACAGGTAAAATTTATGAAGACGTTTGTTTAGTTCTGGTTGCGACATTTCTTGAAATGGAGTTGCAAATTCTCTCTGTATTTGAAACCATTCTGTAAAAAAATATCATTCAACTTCGGTTTTCAAGCGAAGAAGTGAGGTTACGCAAGCTTAATTTGCATTTGTAACAAAACCTTTTTCATCGGTTTTTATCAATAAACTCCGGGTCAAAAACATAAACCATTACCTTTAAATACGGCCAAACCAAATTTAGTCCCGCGCCCGTTATCCTAGAACGTCCCAGAATTCCTTTTGGTCAAAAACGCGAACATGACAGACCACTAAGAGCAAGTGAAATCAAATAGTGTTATCGGGGTCGCGATAAATAAGTGAGCAGAAAAATGTTGAACAGATTGCAAGAAGTGGAGTCGAAGTTTGCTGCCAATGTAAACTTTTAAGCTCAATAGGAATTTTTGTTTTCAAAACTTCAAGACAAAGTTGCGTGAATTTTGTTGTTGTCCGAGTTCGATTTTGGTTTTTCAAGAGAATAAACAGTCATACTAAATGAAAATTGGGAGTTTCATTTATTTTCCAGGGTGATAAAGTCTACAAAAGTGACCTTTTGGCAACGACAGTGGTTCATTTCAACCATAATCCGGGATTTAAGAAAGTTGCAGGTTATCAAAACCATCGACCGCATATGGTCGATATTTGGTAAGCCCGAAGACAAAGAGTTAAGGGCTTGTGTAAAGTGCTTGACATTTCATTATTTTGTTTTAATTAATTAATCAATCAATCAATCAATCAATCAATTAATTGATTGATTGATGATTGACTGACTGATTGATTGATTAATTAATTTGCATTATTTGTGTTTAGGCATTGATTTTAATCGCGTTCAGACGTCTTTCAAGATTATTAACTGGGAGATATTCACTCTTACTGTATGGAATTAATAGCGGAGCTCCGGCGGCCCGAAGGACCGCCAAGCGGAGCACCATACCTATAGAAACCCGTCAACTGCTTTTCTCATGATAAAAATGGCTAGCGGTATTGCTCGTGGGCGCGTACGCACAACGACGACGTTGTCCAATAATTAATAATATCCTAATGATAATAATAATCAATACTTGAGCCCAACATGGCGGCCATACTCCACCTGACCAGAGCCTGACCAGCTAGTTTACAGCGCAAGAACAGGGCTAATCCCTGATAGTTGGACATCCATGTTATGGTCAATTGACACCTGTCAAGACAAGGCATCCGCTGACCAGTATCACGTGAGCATATCGCGGGCTCAAGTTCATCGAGGTCAGCTGGTTTTTGAAGTTAACCGCTGACCAGGTACTGGCTTTCGATTGGATCGCAGGCTCAAGCCTGATTAATTTAACTGAAACGAGACACCAAAACCAAAGCGAGGCTTGTTTTTACGCGCGCTTTCTTATGTGCGGCAGCCGCGCGGCTCGAAATTTCACTTTCAATTCATTTGGTTGGTTTTCTCTTTATGAGCAAAACAATTTCATCTTCTTCGATCGAAGTTTGTCTTTTAATTCGCGTGAAAAGCATAACAATTAAAAAGCTGTTTAAAAGATCCTCCGTAAGGTGAATTTGCAAGTGCTAAAAAGCCGGGAGGTGCGAAAGATTTTTCTCAGGATAAGCTTTAAACTTGGATCGATTGTGTGGTTGAAGACAAAATGATTTAACGCTTCGAGGGCTTTGCCGTCACTTTACCGTGGCATCTTGCAGCTCACCAAGAAAGCAGATCACCGGCATTAATGCGAGGAACGAGTAGCTCAAACTCTGTGGAAAAAGTTTTTTCTTTGGACAAACCGTTTGCTTTTTGCGGATGCGTGTTTTTACTAAAGTGGAAGCTTGCGTATTTTCAAGTGGTAGAAACCTCTACAACACAGGACACTGAGGTAAATTAAATAAATTGAAGCTTAACATTTGGTTTATTCGTTGTTACTTTTGTTCAAGAATGAAACTTGTATTTTTCTAAAAACTCTATTCGTTTTGTACGCAAAGAAGTAGTTGAATTGTTTGCTTGTTTTGTTACGTTGCTTTGCGAACGGGTGTTTGTAATCTGTTTGGCTGACTGTTTTTCGATCTCAGTGCCTCGACAGCGTTAAGAAACTTTTTCCCTTATGTTATTAACTGGTAATCGCAATGAGGGGACCGGCTAAACGATCACACATTTTCATCCAACATCGTCAGTTGTCAAACATAACGTTGGGTGGTCAAACAAAACGTTTGACGAAATACTAGACAGATTGAGTCCAGAGAACGATTTTTTGCGTGTTATCGCTGAAATTTTGGACGTTATGTGGTTCATTTGGTTGCATTTTACCGTTCGTGCACGATTTGTTTGTTGGAGTCGTTAAACGATCAAACATTTCTTCGTAATGCGAAATGTTGGATGAAAAGGTTTGATCTAGATCAAACGTTGAAAGCCATTTAATGCACTATTGAGAGAGGTGGCTAAACCTTCAGACATACTTGTCCAACGATGTTGAATGAAAATATTTGATCGTTCTTTGATTGCTAAACTTGTTTTCGAACAAACACACGCTTCGACTGTATTGTTTTCTTGTAATGTTTTGAGGTTTTTGAACCGCAGTCAATTCCTGTTGACTGCTCTAAATGTAAAATATTGGCGCAAGGAAAGCCATGCGGTGTTGCTTAACACCAGAAAAAAAAAAGTAGTAATCGTGGAGCTCCGCTTTTAGGTTTGGCTAAATCTATATATTGTTATCTGATTACATGCATCAAATTGTTTTCTATGGAAACCATTGGTGGCTAAGAAGTACGTAAACGCTTTTGAATATTCATGTAATATATTTTCTTTCAGAATTATCACACTTCTACAAATTATCGTCTGAAGTTAAACGAATTAAGGTATAGTGACGCTAAAGCAGAGGGAATTCAGGATAGTCATCCTTATACAAATTTTCTTGTGAAGTTAGACGAATTAAGGTATAGTGAGCTGAAGCGGGAGGAAACCCATGCAAAACGGAAAACGTCTGAAAGGTAACATCTTTAAATAAATAAATAAATAAATAAATAAATAAATAACCTTTTTTAAGGAAGGTAACACCTATGACTATGACAGTATTCTCCCAAGTGGCCCTCTGTAAATCAACTCAACTCAAATCAAATCAAATGTTGGTTTTTGGCGAGAGGGGAAAACCGGAGTACCAGGCGAAAAACCTCTCGGAGCAGAGTAGAGAACCAACAAACTCGGCCCACTTATGACGCCGAGTCCAGGACTCGGACCCGTTACACATTGGTGGAAGGCGAGCGCTCTCACCACTGCGCCAACCCTGCTCACCCGGACAACAGACAACGGACCCATGAAAAGACTGCGCGTAATTTAATTTTCTCTATATTGTTACTGGTTGCTTGCAATGGATGGATGAATTGGAAAATCAATCCAACTTGACGAGATCCAAAAAGCGAAGGTAACGGCAGTCAGTATAATCACCAAACATTTAGCAAAACATGCTTTTCGTTGATACTCGTTGGATTGCCTTGCATTGTTACCACTGGGAAAGCAATTTTCCTTCACGAACAAACTAGTTTATTCGGGGCATGGTTTAAAGAAACCACCAAAAATTTCGGGATCGATTTTCGCAAATTCTATACAACCAAGGAAATGTGGCACAAGAATACTTAGATCATACATTATTTGAAAAATAAAGGCTGGCGCGTAATTTTGCTTGTGTTTGGGCGTAAATGTCACCGTCGTTTAAGCACATAAAGATAATTAGAGATGATGTGTGAGCCACTTGTTCCAGCGTAAGAAAGGTGAAGAGAGCTGAGATTTAAAAGCTTCCGCAAGCCCTCCTACACATTTAACTTCTAGATTAATCGGTCGGAACGCACATGAAATCTTTGCGACAGTAGAAATCCATGCATAAAACACAGAGGAAGGACTGAAATCGGTTAATTTATTCAATTCCAGCCTTTACCTTCAGGTTATCATTATCTCCACGTGTACTTAGTCAAAATTTGTATTTTGCATCATCGCAACCACCTGATTTCACTACGAAACAGCATTCACTTGTGTGCCACTGTAGAATGGAGATGTAGTGATTAAGAAGGATAAATTTTTCTTTATTATAAATTATTGTGAATTATTATTAAGTTATTCGATTCTCTCCATTTGTCGGGTGTTCTACTAGGTAATGTGAATTATTATTATTATTATTATTATTATTATTATTATTATTATTATTGTTATTATTATTAACTGAGGGTCGGTTCCCCAGACAACTTTAATACGGAGCGTATATACGAAAATTGCGTGACCGAAACTTGATTATAATTATTTACAATGCATCTCAAATTTACAAATCTTCATTTTCCCTGCTTTCTTTGTACTTTGTCACTTTTTGTTTGAATATCGTCAATATTTATTGTTCGGAAATTTCCTTCTTTGGTTCATTTTTGTGTTCAATATTTGTTCTAATAGCAGAAGCAAACGCGAAGCTGGGACGCGGGCGCCAGTGTCAGTATATTTGTAGCTGGTTAAATGTTGACTTCTAAGATTAAACTCCTTCAAATAAACTTGCGTTTTTAAACCCAAGGATGGGACAAAACAGCTTGGTTTTGGCATATCCCCATATTTAATTTCAGCCGTCTCGTCATCCGGCGTAGGCGAGCTAAATTGTTTGCATGAGGAAAAGATGACCCGCCTGCCAGGTTTACCCTACCGCCGATGCGGGACCACTAACCGCCCCGCCCACTCTAGTTGTCTAGCTCACCTCTTGTGAACGGTTAGTAGAACGTTTCAAAGAAATAAGGGGGGGGGGGGGTAGTTCACCCCGTTTGACTAGGGGGGGGGGGGTTGTTTCGAGTACCCGAGACCAAAAATTATGCTACTAGCAGTACTTGTATATTTCTGAAACTAGGCTAGCTTTTTGAAAATATGCTCATATTAGGACAAAGCACAGTAACTATTTTAGCTGTTTGCTTCTTTAAATTTTATACAAATACCACAATTTTAACTTTTCGGTCAAATATTGGAAATAAGTAAAAGGCAAACATCTCTAGTCAAACAACATATTTACTCTGTCTCTTATGACTCAATGAAAACTAGATTGTCGGAGCCGAAAGCAGATAGGGAAGAACCAACCATTCACAATGCTTGTTCTCGCCCTCTAGGATTACAGTTTGATACCATTATAGTGCTTGCGACTCTACCAGTCTAGTTTTCACTAGATCATAAGCGAAGAAGTCATAACGGAATCAGTATTTTGCTTCCGACTCAGTCGATTTGAATTTCATTTGATCATAACGCTCCACGAGGCTTCTTATTACGACTCCGACTCCGATTCTGTCGCTAGTGAAAACCAGCCTTAATTATAAGAAAAATGTACTTGTTTATTAACTGATCCAAAGTCCACAACCGATTACATAACCAATAAAGGATCTATTTAGCACCTAAACAATCCAAAATGCTAATTCTTTGCCAGCAGTGCTTTTTTTCGAAAAAATCATGAAAATTGTACTCGTAATGACGAATAATGCCAAAAATTGTGCTAGCACAATCTGTGTATACACCTTATTCAAAAATGGCGGCCGCTCGGAATGATCTGGGGAGAGCAGCACGGAAACGAGACATCGATCCGGGGGTGAAAATCTTGTGATGTTTACATATATGGTAATCGTGAGCGATCATGCTTCAAAAAAGCTCTCTTCCATTCTGTCCTAAGAAAATTTATGTGGAAAATGGCGTGAAAATCTCTTATCAGAAGTTTCCAGAAGACCGACTTGTAGTGTGTTCAAGCAAAGGATTGTTGCCATACGAAGGGATCTTGGATTAACTTTAAGTGACAAAACACTCGAGCAAGGGTATGTTTGCGCCACTTCAAGTCTTAGGTTATATTTGTTCGTTGGCTAGTCGCGAGAAAACTTTAAACTACTGGTGTAACATCCGTTTTTTCCGTGAAAGAAGTGATCACTCGTAAAACGAAAAGCACCAAAGCATAGTAGTCCGATCAAACGAAAAAGACTGAAGAAAACCTCAACAACGGCTACGATAGGCGCCAGCAGCAGTATTCCAAGTGTGTCATTTGACATAGATTCCCGGGGAAACCCCAGGAATCTCCTGACCTACTGTCATCAACCAAGACATCGTAATTCAGATATTTCTCCCAACAGAGATTCTAGGGAGCTATAAAACGACTGTGAGAAAGCTATTCATGATCTGGACTGTGAGGAAGCCGAGCTTACTGAAAAACTCCGACAACTCGAGGCGGATATTTCCAAGATTTACAATCTAAAGTATTTAGAGTCGACAGATTTATGAAGTCAGTTAAAGATTTAGCTTTTTATTCTGGATTTCCCAATAGAGATATTTTTAAGAGTATAATTCTGTATTTAAATCCAGGAAAAGAAGGTGAAAACCTTAATTATTGGCATTCACATTCTCATGATGTAGCAAATATGAATTGGAGAATGAAGACGCCCCTGAACAAGGACCCTCAACCGTCAAATGGCCCAAAACTTAACCGTCAACCGTCAAAAACGGAATATTTTTACCGTCAACCGTCAAATGAGCGAGCCAAAATTAGCCGTCAAATTTTTCAGATATCCTTAAACGATCGAGACCGATTGACTTAAATGGGGTCAAGTCATGCTGTTAATAGATCTTAATAATTGATCGTTTTAATATATCACAGAAATACATATTTTTACTTGTTAGTCTCAAGTAAAACCGGCTAGCGACAGAACTGACTTCCCGTCGGTTAACACTTCCGGTGTCGTCAAACGTCAGTCTTCACGGGTCACTTCACATGACCTCGCTATCGCGGTAAGGGAGGTGATGTAATAACGCTAATAATACACATAGTTGCCATAGTTGAAGACCAATAACCTTATTTTTAGTGCACAAATTATAGGATTAAATCCAGTATTCAAATATGAGAAAAAAGATATCGTCTTACTAAAACTTACAGTCAAATTTGTGCTTTAAATTCGTGTGATAAACGTCATTCCGAAAAATTAACCGTCAACCGTCAAATGACCTAAAATTTAACCGTCAACCGTCAAAACGACTTATTTTTAACCGTCAACCGTCAAAGACACCCCCCCCCCCCCCATTGAGACCCTCTAGTTAGCTTCCCTGGGCCCAGTTGCTCGATGCATGGTTAGCGCTAACCCGGGTTAAATACCATGACAACCTATAGGCCTTAATACATCTTAATCAATGATTAGCGCTAACCTCAACCTGCAAAATCTCTTTTAATGGCTCAGTGGTTATATGCCGGGTATAGATGAGATTTTCCTCCGGGTCGACTAGAAGATGGTCGGTCTTTGCATTCAAATACTCATTCACGCTGTAAAAGAACGAAGCAAATTAATTGACCTTAGCAGCCATAGCAAGGTCGGCGTTTCCGACAGCAAAATCACTATATCACTTACCGCTTCCAAAATTGTGCTTTGATAATTACTTAAACCTTTACAAGAATCACCACGACACTTGAACCGGCGAACTGGCAGGTATGTCTTCAATTCTTCTGATAGATACGACGAACGCCATTGCTGTTTACATACTTGACTTTGACTTGGCCCTCGATGCCTCGTTTCCGCGCTGCTCTCCCCAGATCATTCCGAACGGCCGCCATTTTGGAATAAGGTGTATGTTACTGTTGCACACTGATTTCACGGTCTAATTGCAAAATGAAAAATGGTAAAAACTTAAAGGCTCATTATCACCCTTAATCCAGCGCGGTCGTTTGTTTTTGTTTTGAAATCGCGCTATTGTTAAATGATGCCTCTGATTGGTCAATTATTTTTATCAGGCTTTTGATCTGGTACATCATGCGGAGTTGTCACTTGTCCCCGGTTTCGCAAAGCAAATGGCTACAAATTCAACTTGCACATTTCTTCATATTTCTTCATTGAAACCGTGAACAATCCTTTCACAAGTTTAAAATCAAAACAGCAAAGTATTGAACGATCCGTTACTGATAAAACTCGCTAATTATGTGCCGAGGATGGTAAAGAAATGGTTTCTAATTTGCAGTAAGACAAATACTCATACGTTGTCATTCAATTACCCCGTCCTTTCGCTTTGCACTTTGTTCAAAATACGGCCGACCATGCGGCTTGACTAAAGGAGGAAAAGGTCAACTTTCACATTAAAACACGGGAGGAAACAAAAGCGGTGTTGTCCCCATCGACACGGAAATATCGACGAGAAAGAGAAATTAATTATCACGCGGTTTAGGCAAGCTGCGAACTGAACGTTAAGCTAGAATGCCCGATAATACTCGCCATTAAGTCAGTTTCCAAATGTATCGCAGTAAGTCGGCTCCAACAAGCTCAGCGAATTCTTGAAATCTCCGAGGTAAGAACTTAAAACGGGCCAAAATTTACATACAATTTTTTCCCAAAATAATACAAGAAAAATGAAGAACAATAAACAGAGAACATATTTACGGCCATAAATTTGGAGATTTGTTCACAATGCAATAAAACAAGAGCGATAAAACTTCGAAGTCTGAGTAATTTCGTGTTACATGAAATTCCAGAATTAACGGTCGCGGCGCGCGATGCATCAAGGGTGATAATGGGCCTTTAATATAAAAATCAAACCCTGAACTGATCCATACATACGTTTTGCAAAGTTGAAAACTTCAAACTTTCCAAAGTTGAAGTTTGATCTTTCTAGGCCGAGCACGTTATACCTTAACTGATGCTAGTCACGTGAAAACAGGTGTATTTTAATTACATTTCTATTTTTTTTAACATTCCAGAAACTATTTACAGGGGATTTGAAAGCTATCCATTGTTTTAACCGACAACGGAGATTAAGAAATTTTTTTATCATACTGGAACATTTGTCAATTCGGCGTTTTTATACGAAACAACGAGAACCCATGGCGAATCGAAAAACACTAACCTGGCTCTTCGCATCAGCTGTTATCATGGAGGTATTTTGGGGCTGGTATTCCTTACATTTCATGGATTTTAAGATGGGTTTTGTGTCTGACTCAAGGTTGGGCCAGTCCCTTTCGAAGTTCGGAACCAAGATCAGACGTACACCCACCAATACAGCGTTTGCAACCGAATCAGAGACGTTTATATCACAGAAGCACAAGACAACATTAGTCACTACAACATCTTGCAGACAGTACTACTTTCTGCTTATCCTAGTTTCCTCTGCACCTGCTGATGGAGTAAGAAGAAGAGATATCCGCAAGTCATGGGGCGTTGACTTTGCTATAAAACCTCGTTGGAAGACTGTTTTTCTTGTCGCTCGAACGCAATTTCAAACAGAAGTAGATTCATTGTTGGCAATGGAAGATGCGTTTTATGGAGACTTAGTGAGAGCGAGTTATTACGACCATTATTTCAACCAGACACTTAAGGTTCAAATGGGATTTGAATAGGCTGCCAGATACTGCAAGTTCTCTTTCCTGCTTAAAACGGACGATGATGTTTTTGTCAACACGGAGGCGCTGATTTTGAATCTATGCCAGTCACAAATGCCAGCAGAAAAGCTATACATGGGAAACCATTATAAATCTCCTCTAGTTATCAGGGAAGGCAAATGGAAAGTGTCGTTTAAAGAGTATAATGAATCACAGTACCCCGACTTTTGTCCTGGGTTTGGCTATGTGTTATCCGTTGATGTTGTAGCTTTGTTTGTAGAATTATTTGACGCCGTTCCAGTATTCAGGCTTGACGATGTTTATGTTGGTATGCTTGCCGACAAAGGTGGTGTAAACGTCATCCATAACGAAGGTTTTATCGTGGGTCCCCCGGAGGTAACGGAATGTATTCTGCAAGATAACACCCTGGTTTGGCATGGTGTATTTGGGGATTATCTACGTAAAGTTTTCAGCCAGACCTTAAAAGGAAAAACGTTTCTGAAGACAGTTCATTAGCTCTCAAAATTGTCAGTGTAAAATAAATATGCATGTATTTATGTTTTCCTTCGATATTAACAACACCCATGTATACGTAGGTCCTTGTATGCATGAAAATTGCGTTTGAAAAATAGCTTAAAGGTACACGCCACCTTCAAAACCGGATCGAACGATCTGATAAGGAGAGACTTTTATTTCAAAATTAATTTCTTTGTAGGAAATTACGTTGTTTTAAGGTCGCATTTCGTGAAAAACAAAAAAAAACAATTGCTTCCTCCAGTTAGATAATGAGTGAGTTAAGTAAATAAAAACATAAACAACAACAACAACAACTGTGGCTCTCCGAATTTGCTTCGAATCTAAAGTGCGAATATTGATGGTATGCCCACTTGTACGGTGGCTTTGAAGGGACATGCATTTCTCTCACTTTTTTTTGGAATTGATGCGAGTTAGCTTGCGAGTTAGCTTGCGAGTTAGCTTGCTACTTAGCTTGCGAGTTAGCTTGCGACTTAGCTTGCGAGTTAGCTTGCGACTTAGCTTGCGAGTTAGCTTGCGACTTAGCTTGCGAGTTAGCTTGCGACTTAGCTTGCGAGTTAGCTTGCTACTTAGCTTGCGACTTAGCTTGCGAGTTAGCTTGCGACTTAGCTTGCTACTTAGCTTGCGACCATGTGACACTGCTAGGCCTGGTTACCCTCAGAAACAACATGGAGTCCACGGTTCAAGATCGGGAATTGAACCAGGTATTTTGTCAGTTGTTTTGCTTTACTCCGGTTTACGAAGTAAATATTTCAACAACTAACGTATTTTATATTGTCGCCAGATTTTCATATTTTTTCAAAGAGAAGAGGAATGTCGAGGAAACCGTGTGTCAGACCTTCAAGGATGAGATGGTAAAGTCATATCTTTATTGATGTTGTGTTTACGTAATATTTATTTTCCTTCTCGTTAGCTCTGGCTTTTAAGCTCGCGAAAAGCGTAGTTTATTTTTTAAATAAGCTTAAGTAATGTATATGTGGTCACTGCTCCAAAGAACATTTTTTTGTGTGTTGACCACCCAAATAGTGTTTCATTGTTGACATATCCAAAAACATCGTTCATACTTATTTGTGTTTGAATTGATTGTCTTCGTATGAAAATTAGTGATGATGGTGGTATAAGATCAGTTTCATCTTGTTGCACGGTGTGTCCGGGCTGACTATAACGTACAGATAAACTAATACGTAGTGACTGAATACCCCGAGCAAGCTCCGAATTATGTTCAAATGAACTACGAATTTGAAACGCCCATATGGCCATCCGGCCCGGGTTAATGTGTTCCTATGTAGTCCAAGTCGATCGTAGTTCAGCTTTCAGAGCTTTGGTAAACATATGCATTCCTGTTCAAAGGTACGTATATAGCGTGACAGATGCGTGACTCCTCTGTCTTGCAGTGTAACTTGTTCAGAATCTCTTAAAAAATCCATTTGATCTGACGTTAGTGGTTCGGTTCAACTCACACAGGACTCTCAGGACTTGGCTGTAACCATATTGGTGTGCGCAGAGTTTTTAACATACATCATTTGAGCAAAACGTTTTCAGTATGTCTGGGATTTTTATCAGAAACACAGGGCTTAACTATGCACACAATCCCCACATGACGGAGCAAGTGTTCTCCTCGCAAAAGTTATTCGTTTTTTTTTTTGAAGTTGTCACTAATCATAGTGTATTTCCGGCCTGCAAATACAAGCTGTTGTCTCGTGAATAAAAGGACTTCACCACAATACTAAACAATGAATGTTAGTGGAGAATGCCAATAAACGGCTATTACATTTTACTACCGTCTTCAAATTTGTCCATGTCTTGTTTCATAAACATTTCGGTTACTTTAAAAATAAAAATAAAAAAGAAAAGAAAAAACAATTTTATATAGCTTAATATTTGTGGTGCATAGGAAAACACTATGAACAGCACCCAACTCAATGTACCGGCTTTCTTCTTTCTATCTAGATGGATTTTGCAGCTGTGCGAATGGCCAGGCCAGCGAATGGCCAATCTCTTGGCCTCACAAGAAGAGGAGACATACTTGCTCTGCGATCGTTCGTTTTAACTGACGTGGATGACCCTGATAAAGAAAAGGAAGGGAAGAAAAGAAAACTCCTAGAACTAACAAAACAACTCGCCTCCAAATCAACGAAAAAGAAAACGGGTTCTCCTAGTCCCAGGGGTACAGTGCGGTCATTAGAGGACGACAGCCCATCGCTAACGCAACGTTCTAAAAGAATACAAATGGGCTGGATGCACAAAGAAAAGCGTTACGTTGCCGTGCGCATGGCAAAAGGAGGAGGAACGAGAGAATTATCATTTCCACTTCAGGCGACATCGGGAGAGATCATGGATGCAATGAAAGATGAATTCTTTCAGGATGGGATGTCCCTATTTGGTCCTACGCACGAAATGACATTTAAACTAGGAAACTTTCGATGCGAGGAAATAAACGAGGAGTTCACTTTGGCACAGTACATTGCTCAGCACAAATTAACGAAAGTACGACTGTACATCTTATCGAAAACCAGCATTAGCAAGAAGCCAGAGAAGGTGAGCGCATGTGATTCTGACAGCGAGGACAACACCGACTTACTGACATCTGTTTTTGAGACCAAACAGCAGACATCTGATTTGCTTGGCTGTTCGGAGGAAAGGGAATCTCTCAAAGCATCGCAAGAAAAAGAGTATCAGGCCTCTTTAGCTAAAGACCAAGCAAAAGAAAGAGAGAAGCGAGAGGAGCTCCTTAGATGCAAAGAAAAGACCGGAAGACAAGAAAATCTGCGTGAAGCACGGGCTAGCAGAGTGTCTGATGAGCCAGATGTAAAGACACCTCATATCAAAGTTTCCGTAAGACATCCGACTTTAGGTGTTCAAACGCGCAGATTTGAGAAGAGAGGAGAAGTAGGCACTGTCTACGACTGGGTGGGATCATTGAGCCTAACACCTGAATATTTTGCTCTCTCTATGCCGGATAACGCCAACTTGAACCCTTGCCTGCCCATTGAAACTGTTGATAGAGTGATTCTTTGCATGTCTGAATGCGATGAATGCCCACCTTTTCCAGATGAGGGTGTTTATTTCCAAGGATTTGGATCAATGTCAAGTGAGTCTTTGGATTCCACTGCGGAATGCGACGAAATCATCATCTCTCCTTTTTGTGTTTCAGAGAAACTACCTCCTATTTTGATGGAAGGGGATGAAATGTGAGTAGTGTCAATAACTTGAAGATTTTTCGTTCTGATATCTTCGTCTTTATCTTGAAATGCTAGCTTGGGGTTAGTTTTCTTGCTGACAGTTTGACATCAGCAATTCTTTTCTTGTCTTTCAGTTTTAGTTGTAATGATAATGAACCACCTGCTCATGCACACCAGGAGGATACATTGCATACAAGTGACAAAAAGGTAACTCTTTTTTGTTCTCCTAGGAAAAAATGTATGATTACAATTTTGTTATTGTATAATATTTTTGAAAACTATACTCCAAAGATGCGACATAACCGGATAGACTATAAATGGGTATCTTGTAGAAAAAGTTCGTAAAAATTATTGCCCATAGACGAAGTTCGCTAACATTTCACAGCATCGTTGATAAGGCCGCTGATATGTTTGACACAACTTTGCTTTGTAGTCGGTACAGTGAATGGACAAAAACAAAGTAAACGCGAGCCGAAAGCTGCTCTAGCAAAAAACGGTATGTAGGCAAGCAATACATTTCCTTTTAGGAACAAAATATGATCGATTTTACTGTTCCCTTGCAAACAGGCACGTAATTAATTGTTTTTGAAGACACTTCGGCTGGGTTCTGTTCTCGGTGATTGCTCGATCGGAAACAAAAATGGCCTTCCAAGCCAAAACACTGGCAAACTTATTTGTGGAAGCAATTCAGCATCTCACAAAAACGGTTACCATGCTGTTGGATCGTTGTAAGATTTCACCAGGTATTGCGCGAGTCAACATGATAACCAACCTGATAACCAACAACACAATAACCAACCCTAGTAGGCCGGATTATAACCAGACAAAAGTTGTCGAGACTCGCAAAATATGCAGCGAGAGTAACGTTTCTCATCCATGAGCTGCCTCACATGAGCCTTTCATTTTTTTTCTTATGACATATTTATGTCTCTGACTACATTTCTAGGCAGAAGAGCCTACTCGAAATATGGAAAGAAGAGGATCTACAGGGTACCAGTTTCGACAGCGCTATTTAAAAGAGATTATGAGTGGCATTGAAGGATCGGAGGTGGAGGAACAGCCCCAACAAGTACGCGAAAGATTTTAAATTTTACTTTCTAGGAACACAAATGGTTTCAGAATGAGTTGTCAAAGCAGTTATTAGTTTTATGTGCGATGGAATGTTCAGTTTAGTTTGAAAGTCGACACGGAACATGGATTTTCATAATACCACTATCCCTTAATGGGGTTTTATTTGTGAAACTGCTGTTCAATCCATCGCGTGAAATTAATAATTGATCTCTCTGTTTATCAAGTCACATTTTATTTTCAGAACATCTCTGCAAAAAGGATGGAAGTTCTTGAGATGGTGGCTGATAATGGAGACACCAGAAGCGTCACCATTGACCGGGCAAACATCGTCCAAGAAATGCTAAGCCTGTACAGTGACAAAAGTTTAACTGGGTCACTTTTAAATGTTAATTTCTTAAATAATAATAATAATAATAAATAATAATAATAAATGATTTATTAGTAGTACTTCCACAAGGTGGCTCTTCGCCTACTAATTACAAATCTCAAATCAAATCAAATGTTGGTTTTTGAGGAGAGGGGAAAACCGGAGTACCCGGAGAAAAACCTCTCGGAGCAGAGTAGAGAACCAACAAACTCAGCCCACATATGACACCGAGTCCGGGAATCGAACCCGGGACACATTGGTGGAAGGCGAGTGCTCTCACCACTGCGCCAACCCTGCTCCCCTGAACCCGCGGTGGATTTCGATGGGGTAAAGAGAGAGGCATTTACCCTTTTCTGGGAAAAGGTGCTTCCAATATATTTTGATGGTACAAATAGCTATGTTCCACGAGTTTCACCTGCTATAGAAGAAAGTACGTACACAACATTAGGTAGAATTCTAGGTCATGGTTTTCTAATGGTCGGGGTATTTCCAACCTCACTCAATAAAATTTTCTTTACCGCACTTCTTGCCGGGAAGCAAAGTACAACCGACCACAATTCCCTTGAAGGATTTTTGGAATACGTAAGTTCTTACGATGGATTAAGGTTGAAAACGATCCTTTCAGAATGCAATTCGCAACCTCTCTCTGACGAAAATACCGATTTTCTGGTTGACTTTTTATCGGAGTTTGTAACCTGGAAACAATTTTAGTCAGTGTGGCTAAAACAGAGCTATGGAATAAAGTTGTGATGGCAGCAGATGCCATGAAGCAAGGACTCTGTGAAGGTGTACTCAAAGAGTTGTGGCTTCCGGCCACAAAAGAGTTAGTGTTTCATATTTATAGCTCTTTGTTTATGACAACTGAAAAAGTGCTATCCTTGATTACTGCTGATAACCCGAACGCAATGACGAAAGGGCAATAAACGGTTTACATGTACTTCAGGAGATATGTTAGAAGTCTAAACGAAAAGGAATTGGCATGCCTGCTTCGATATGTCACATGCAGCTCTACCCCTTCAGTTGCATCTATTAAAGTAATTTTTCATCCATCCAATTTACCACACGTTACGGTACATGCCTGTTCAGGGGTAGTCGACTTACCCTCAAGTGGGTATGAGAGTTTTCCAGACTTTAGGTCACAGATGGCCGAAGTGTTAAAAAATGCAGACTCCTGGAAGTTTTCGCTGGCTTGAATAATGTTCGTTTTTGCATATTTGTAAGGTGTAAGCTGTATTGACATTTTCACATACTAGTATGGTGAAGCAAAATGTGGAAGCAGATGAGCTTCCAGTCTATGAGTTTACGTTCTTGTATTGTTTAGTAGCTACTTGTCAAAGGTTAACATTTCAGCTGTGTGGGATCCTTTCATAGCAAAAGACACAACTGTATATGTTTTTATTAGTGTTTCGTAGCCGCAGTTCATATTAGCTGTATGTGCAAGGACATACTGTAAAGGAGCTTTTATAGCCTTGTTATGGCCAGTCTGCCATAGGAAAAACAAAACGAATAGAAAAGATCCTATTTTCCGTTGTGTTCATATAGGCATTCCTTATTACATATTATACAGCTATTTCAAGACCAACGTCGCCCACCAAAACGTCAACACTGTAGGACAAAATCGACTGTTAAGTAGCCTAGTTATGAAGACATTTAGCCATTCATTCAGGCTTTGGTGGATCTAAGAGGAGTTAAGAAAACAAGCATTTCCTTCATCGTAATAAATTAGCAGCCATGAAAATTAAGGACTTCACTTGCCTATACAACCCATTGTTGCTTTCTCATTTTTTTCTTTCTTTTCGGGATGCTTATCAAGACAGGTCTTTTGGCTTTTGCTCGTTGGACGACGTAACTCTTGAAATAATTGTATGGCTTCTTCATATTCGAATAACAAAGTTTGGTTTCAGTTCTAGTTGCCCTGATGATTTTAAAATATTCCACATTTGCTAGGACATAAAGTAGATGATTTTTCATAACTTTTATTTCTTATGGTTGATGTTCGGTGACGTAAATAAAAGTTCCTCGAAGAACTTGAAACCTCTGTGCACTTTTTGTAACTTCGTCTTGGCATGTAACCTGCACCGCAGACAGTTAATAAAGGAAATCTAGCAGCAAGGACGACAATGGCAACGGCAACGAAAAACACCGAAAACAATAGATTTAATGAGCAAAAGCATTTCTCGAGGTACATAAGTGGGTATAATTGCCAAAGATCTACAACCACGAGAAATGTTCGTTGCCGGCGCAGTCTCTAATTTCCGTCTACGGGACAGGTTGGCAAGACCGTGACGTTGTCACGCCTGGGAATCCCTCGAACGCATGGTGAACCGCAATTTCAATTATAAGTGGCACAAACCATAGGTACATGTCTTTTTTAAAGGGCATCTATATAATCTAACAAATCAAAGTAAAGTTGAAGGGCTTCATCAGCTGTTGAAGCAATTTCCAGTCCTTCATCTTGCATGATCATTTCGGCAAGTTCTCTGAAATGAGAAGCACATCCTTTCGCTTGCGGTCGCTCTGCACATATATCCTCTGCAATTTGAATTTCATCCATGTCAACTGGAGTCACGTAGTCTTGGGCGTGGACTAACTCCGGAACAAAATAAAGAACAGCTGGTTTTCCAGATGGAGACTCAACATTGCTAGACGGTCGAATTCTGTGAACATTCCACTCTTCAGTGGCTCTATGTAGTTCCCCTTGTAAGACATCCATAAAACAGAACTTTAGGCATTCGCAGTGAATAACATTGTCATCATAATACAGACCAGAATCTCTTAAAGTCTTTAAAGAATTCAATCCACCAGTCTGCGCAGCCCTGTCTGAGACGTCCCCACCAGGCCTCTATTCTCTGGTTTGATGTAGATTTTCCAAACATGAAACTTTTGCCACCTGCGAAGTCGTCAGCCATGGACCGGCGAAAGAATCGCTGAATGGTTGCTATGTTCGAATTCTCAGTTCCCCTATCTCCTCGTACAACGCGTGCGGTGCCTCCCAACTGTCGTACATAGTCTAAAAAATACTGAGCTATTATACGAGGGTCATTATTTGATGACGCTACCTCCAGCCATACAATTCTTCTACTAAAGCCATCAATTGCACCGTGAATACAAAAACCAAATGGCTTTAGTTTATCATACCCGTCTATGTGCCACAAGTAATTCGGACCTTTACTTCTGTATAGTCTTCTTCGTAGTCTATGTCTCGATCTAAGTTCCACTCCTTCAGGATCAAAGATCCTTAAGACATGACGAACTACTTCTCGTGTAGTAATAATTCCGTGCTGATTGGTCAACCTTTGATGCATAGCTCTATAACCCAACAGGCTTCCACTGCTTCTCAGTTTCTCTTCGACAGCTGGTACTACATCATCAAGATCACTCTGGCGCCGGCGTCTTGTACATCCCAAACACCTTAGTATTCGTTTCAAAAGCCTCAACGACATACGGATGCCGTGTACACTTGCAAGAAATAAGCATATTTCTGGTGCCGTAAATCCAAGATTGAAATAGTTTTGTATGACCTCCTCTCGCATTAGTGCATTGTTCCTCATCGCGGGAGAATAACTTGGAAGTACTGCTTTTGAGGCCGTACACATGGCAGTTAAAATGAAGACAGTCATAACCGTGGACTCCATGTTGTTTCTGAAGGTAACCAGGCCTAGTACCTAGCAGTGTCACATGGTCTTTTTTAACTTCCAAGTCGCAAGTAGCAAGTAGCAAGCTAACTCGCAAGGTAAGTCGCAAGCTAAGTCGCAAGCTAACTCGCAAGCTAACTCGCAAGCTAAGTCGCAAGCTAACTCGCAAGCTAAGTCGCAAGCTAACTCACAAGCTAAGTAGCAAGCTAACTCGCAAGCTAACTCGCATCAATTCCAAAAAAAAGTGAGAGAAATGAATGTCCCTTCAAAGCCACCGTACACTTGAGTTAATTCTCCTCCACTATTGTCAAGGTGAAAATATTGCGAATGAACCCCTGTCGACGAAGTTTCTCTCCTTAAGTTAACTTGAACAAATGTGACAACCTAATACTCTGAAAAGATAACATAACAGAATTCGGGAAAATAAGAATTTTTTAAATTCAAAACATTGGAAATTTTCTCTTTTTTCCCTCCATCTTGACTGCTTCTGGGCTGGCGCTGTTCGGGGACATAGTTTGTGTATTCTTTAACCAGGTGTGAGCGATTGAGAACATTTGTGAAATTCATGTAGTGTAGCGGCGAGCGACTCTCAAGAATCATCATGAGTTGTCGTGAGCCGGTGAAGAGACAACAATTTAAGACTAATTTACGGGCTTGACCGAAAAAAACACTCTGGTGTAGAATAAGTCGACTTGGTTTTATTCCCTTGACACCAATTGCAGTAACCGTTGTTTAAGCCGTAAACTGAAATTGGATTAAAATACAAAGTATAAGCTACTTGCGAAACAAAGTTCTATTGTTGGAAACACTTAGCTCCACGTGGCAATTAGGTACTCGACATGTACAAAACTGTGACGAAACTTGCAAATGAACTTCTTGTAATACTGGGCTAAGTACAGCAGCGAAAGTTACTGAAAATAGAGCTAATTATAAATTAAATAATTCCTGCACCTAAAACTTACGGCTACAAAGCCATAGAAACAATAATTCTTTATGCCTTTGGGCAACAATAACTATCTGGGCGAAATCGATAGGAAAAACCTTAATAACTGAAAACTAACAAATAGGAAGAAAGGAGTAAACACTTACATATCAGTCCTTCGTTTGCCTCTAAACGAGGACTACTTGAAACTAAGGATAGCTTAAAACTTGAACTTGTGCTGACTTGATTTGCGTTCACTCCGAAAGCGCGGGAACTACTGAGCAACAAAATAGCTACATGTACCTTTGACAGAGATTATAAGGTTTGATTGTTCCTTTGATTAGAACGGAAGTGCATGGTTACGTGGTAAGATTACTATAAATCAATCAGCGATCATTACATGGAGTGTTAGCTGTGGAGAAGAGTGCCCAACCATTATCAAAGATTAATGGTAAATGGCGAAACATTTAAAGTCAAGTGAACTATGACGCATTAAATGATCAATCTTCTGTTGACCAGGGGCCGGTTCCTGAAAGGTGTAATAACTCTATTCCAGGGATAAATCTGCCTTATCTACACTTGTTACGAAGTTTACACTTTTTCATTGTGATTTTGTTTGGACTCATCCTTCACAGAACCGGTTAAAAGCCCTTTGAGACGTTTGTATGGATTTTGAACTATCTTTTAAAGTCCATAACTTAGTATCTTTTGAATGTAAAATCATTAAACTTGGTCAAATGGTCAATCTCAAAGGTATCTTTCATGTGAT
Organism: Pachyseris speciosa; assembly: GCA_016490735.1. Lineage (NCBI taxonomy): Eukaryota > Metazoa > Cnidaria > Anthozoa > Scleractinia > Pachyseridae > Pachyseris > Pachyseris speciosa. The sequence goes on along the minus strand of JAEMWC010000827.1, from coordinate 162,344 downwards.
GGTGTCAATGGGCCATTTTCTAAACGAGTAAGGGCCTGGGACCAAGGTTTAAAAATTTATTGATTGGCAAAAAATGTTTCTACTGCCTGAAAGAGCATTTCAAAAATGGTCACCTAACCAACTCTGAAGCTGTTCAGTTGAATTGGAGCTGAAAAAATGCGTTTGAAATTTGTGAAAATTAGAAACATTGTATGGTTTGGAGGGACACACTTTCCGAAAGAGAGACATCTGTATGGGATTTTTGTAAGTTATAAATGCATGTTCTCTTGGGGATTAAAAAAAATACTACAAACGTGCTGAAACTGCTCATTTTGAGATACCCTTTCATGTGAGAATCGATTTAGTTCAGTTTCATTGATTTTCGGTGAAGTTTAAATTCCTTCCCAGGCCCTTACTCGTTTAGAAAATGGCCCATTTATTGATTGCATAAAATTTGAAACTCGCCTCAGTTCCCAGCGCAACTCCGAAATGGCCTTTATTGTAAATAAAATCGGGTTTACCGGGCTTTTTCCTTTTTGGATATAGCAATTCTTTACACCAGCGGGCTTATGTTAAAGGTCTGGTTTTTAAGGCAAAATAATAGCCAGCGGGTATGGAGAACTCAGCTTTTCGAAGTAATACTCACACATTATATTATTATTATATTATTATAAACTTCTCAAAGAAAACTTTCAAAGAAAAGTTAGAAAACTTGTCGTTCATAAAGCCGTTTACACACGAGCAAGTTTTCCTTGACAAGTGTCATTGGCAATTTTCATTTGCTCATGTTTATGAGCGACAAGTCCTGCCTTCACGAGTTTTGACAAGTTTTACCTTCACAAGTTTTATTTGCTGGTGTGAACGAATGAATTAGTAGTCACTGTAGCCAGCAATTGAATTACACAGCAGACGACAAGCAATTTTCTTGACAAGGTTTCCATGTCGACCCGTACAGAAGAGCAAGTTCTTCAACGTGTCAAGTTTTTCCTTGACAAGTGTACTTGTTCAAAAATAGCATGCAAGCTTTTGAACAAATGCACTTGTCAAGGAAAAAAACTTGACAAGTTTTTCTTTTACACCAGCAAATAAAGTTTGTCAAGTTAAAACTTGTCAAGGAAAACTTGCTCGTTTGTAACCGGCTTACATGTGATGCGGATTTCTGGTACTGTATGCTTTCTTTTGCCCAGCCAATAACTGCGACTTCATGCCGGTAATCTCAAATATGCCTTTTTGAAAAGGCACTACAAGGTAACTCCATCTTGTCGTTTTATTATTTATTTATTTATTTATTTATTTATTCACCAGCTTATCAAACGGCTTACTTGTAACTCAGTTTTCCTGAAGAAACAGAGTACCCGTCAAACGCGTCTCTTTCCTTTCGAAGAAACACCAAATTTAATTATTTTTTCTTTACTACCAGGGCCCAGTTGTTCGAAGCATGCTTAGCCCTAACCCTGGTTAAATACCATGACCGAACGTATAGGTTTTAATACATCTCAACCAACGGTTAGCGCTAACCATGCTTCGAGTAACTCAGCCCAGGCTTCTTTCTTTTGTACTATCGAGCGGGAAATACTAAAGGGTTGTGGGGAAGAGTTTGAACTTCTGCCAGATTAATGACGTCATCCACCTAAACCGTTGCCATGCCGCAGTTTTATTGTAAACTGAGACTTGAGGTTATTGTTCTGCTGAGATATTCCGGACCCGAGTAAGCGACTAAGATCGAGCCCATAATTATTCGCTTTGTTCGGTACGACTTCCAAATCTTTTCTACTATCCCGTACTTCATTCTTCTCACTATGGATGATGGTTAGCGCTTACAGTGCACTGAACACTACACTAGCAAATCTTTGGTAAGTTCAATCTGTTAGAATTCAACTCGCGTCCTTAAGATGCGGCGATCCTGGCGACCGTTTTGTGGTTGGAAAATACAATCTTCAACTTCTTTCGTGCTCTGTCACAGAGGATTTCAGACCAACCCTGGCTTTGTTCACAACTTCTTGTAGCTCTTGTGGACAAAACATATCTCGAAAACTGATCATAGCGAATATCAATTCCTATATATTCTTACAGCATGCGAAGATCATTTTTCCATTCACTTATTGTTTAAATGCATCTATCTATCCATGGAGCTCCGATAAATTCTGGGTTTTCATTTGATTTTACGACATAGTCGCTCTTAGAGTCAGGCCTTTAAAATGGTGTTCTGGTGTCGCTTTGTCGCTCGTTTATGACTCTGTCTCTCGCTTGTTTCGTTAGGGATAAATGTCGCTTTCGCAAAAAAAAAAAAAAAAAAAAATAGGAATGGAAAATGAATTGTCGCTGTCGTAAACTGTATGAGCCATATCGCTTATCGCTTCTTCTGCTCTTCCAACATCCCAAGTGGTTTACCAGCCTAAAAACCATAGAGACTTGTGGTCTACTGCTTAAATGTTGGCATCTCTTTGACTTGTTCATTAGACTGTAGACTAAATTAATATATATATTTAGCCAAGCCTAAAAGCGGAGCTCCAAAAGCATTCTTTTTCTACTGGCATTTACATATAGTCTGCTTGTCATATCACCCATCTGACCTCACTCAAGCTACAGACCCAATGCTGTAGAAAATAGTATGGAAAGGTGATCTGAGTCAGTGGCACAGTGGATTTGGACCCCACGTGGATTTGCACCCTCCAGTCCAGATCTGCTTGTGGATCAGATTTGGACCCCCTAGTCCAGAACTGCTAGCAGATATGAATCCCCTTTTACGAATTTGGACCCCCACCCCTCCTAAAAACAAGCGTTCTATTGAGTAAGGTAATAAAAATTCCTTTCCAAACTGAGTTTGGAGATGTTAAAAAAGCAAAATAAAAATATTGAGGTAGGTTTTTTTAAAAATAATCTTTAATACCTTGTGTAAAAAAGAACCTGCAAAGCTAGTTTTCATCTATAAATTTTTAAAACAAAACATTTCTTAACATCTTAGAGCAATACCTAAGGACAGGTCTGTTTCCCCGTTCAACTGTAGGCAACTTAGTTACATACTTAGCTACTTAGGTATAGTTTAGAGCCACTAGAAATTGGTGGAGAAGCCTGGTGATTGCTCCTTGGAATCAGTATCACATCAGATATATAGTGATTCAGATCATCACTTCATAATGAATGCAATTTCAATTATCCACAGCCTCCCACGAGACAGTCAGAAATCGGAAATTGTGTATCCTCTGGATATATGTATTCAAAGGTGACAGACCGCAAACAATTGTTGCTTCTAAAAATATCTGCGTGTAATAACTGTTCATCAGTAGGATACCTAAAATGTGTGCAATTCCACAATTGGTTTCGGCTCCATCAAAAAATATTTAGATGCCATGAATTAAGACCAAGATATTTATTTTGATCAATTACTTCTTGACCTTACTATCACAAAAAAAACTGCTTGCTAACATTAAGCTCATCACTCAATGCACCTACAGTGTTTTCAAAAAGAAATCCAGCTGCTCTTCTGGCCAGTTAAGTGCAAGACCAAACAACTTGATAATAATATATTGGGCATTTGGTTGATACCACTATCAAGGTGATTCATCAAAGCAAAAGTGCTGGAAATCCGTTAGCCATCTTAACTTGATCTTAACATACTTCATCAAACATCAGAGATTTCATTAAACATTAATGCCAAATGTCATCCAAACATCCCACAAGATTGGTGTGACCAGCTACTAATAAAATTAATTGAAAGACTGTATGCAGGAAGAGGAAGTCCAAAGGATGTGTACATTGATGAGAAAGAGCTTACTTTAAGTTTAATTTTAAGTTTTAAGTTTAATAATACTTTGTCATGTGAATACAACTAAGTTGATACAAAACAAAAAAGTGCATGACTGGAGAATAATTGGGAGAAACTAAATTCCCATACAAAGAATATTATCTAATATTACACATTCTAAAAACTAAGAGGTGAAATTTAAACGTGGCCCAAAGCTAACCTAATCAAATTAAATCAAATACTTGTCTCTTACAAGTCACCCCTGATTTGAGATTGAGGCTAAAAATCATGAAGTAATCCAAAGCAAACCTAATTAAATTACATACTTGTCACTCACAAGCTACATCTGATTTAAAATTGACACTAATAATGTAATAGATAGGACTTAAAACTGCTTAAAGAAGGTGCATGCATGATGTTCGTGGAACACCATTCCAGTCTGTTATGTAGCGATTAAAAAACGAAAAGCTGAAGGCCATATATATATATTTAGCCATGCCAAGCCTAGAATCAGAGCTGCACACTCTCACCGAGCAACTTCGCAAGAGTTTATTTGGGCCAGTTTAATTTGTGTCTAAAACAATTGAGCAGCAGCAGGGAAAACGAAGAGTTTTCGATAGTAAACGTTTGCAAAAAAGAAAAAAAAAAGACGGACATTCTTGAGTCTAACTACTTTGAGATGAAAGCGTAAAGGGATTCAAAGCGGATCAAAAAACAAAACAAAACAAAACAAAAACACTGCAAGCGAACAAAGTACGATGCCGGCGAGTGTTTGCTCGAAGAAGGAGAAGGTGGAGAAATTAAACAAGACTAGCCAGTAATTAAAATAGCTTGTAATGATAAAGCTAGGAAAATCGGTATTTATTTTGACATAAATGCCCCTAGAAAAAAAAATAAAGGGTAAAAACTCTTCGTTTACAGCAGTCAACAGGAATTGACCGCGGTTCAGAAACAATATAACAACAAACATAACACTTATTACAAGAAAACAAAGCACAATATGAATAATATTTCTTCGAAGATTCTTGGAGAAGGTGCAGAAATTGGACAGGTAACAAAACTATCTTGTATTAAGCTAGAAAATTTCCTTAGCAGATTTGACATAAATGTCCGTAGAAAAGACAAAAAAGAGGTCCGTACCTGATCGTTTAGAGCAGTCAACAGGAACCACTGAGACAGCAATCACTCGGAATGCGACAGAGCTGAATAATAGAACCATTTCCCACAAAATCTTTCCTTGGCTTACACAAAACACTTAAGTGCTTTGATGGTTTTACTGTTACTTCCCATGTCTTCCGAAGAACCTTCTTCAATTAATGATTCTCAGTGGCAAAACATCATCCAGATAACGAAGAAAGCGCTTGCCAAACCAAACGAGCATTTCTCTCGCAGACCCGTCCACTTTAAAATTTATCAAAACCAGCCAGCCAGTCAACCCATTTCGCTGTTTTTAACATCCAAACGCTGATTCTTACCGGTTCAAACAAACGACATGTTTAAAGACGGCGAAACTTAATTGTTGTTTACAGGCTGCTTTCGACGAAGATCTCTTAAAGACTTGACGAAGTGAAGCGCGCTGGGTTTTGACTGTTTTGGCAGCATTTTGACAACTTAATGTCAGATTTTGAGAAGTGCACATGCACATGCATTTGATCGGATTTTTTATTTTTACTCGAGCTCTCCCCGAGTCTCCCCCTTTAATGCTTAATTTTACGAGGACTCATTGCGATTACGTGTTGATAAGATAAGGGCAAAAGTTTCTTAACGCTACTGTGAGGAACCAAGGTCGAAAAACAGTCAGCCAAGCCGAGTAAAAACACTCGTTCGCTTGCAAAAGAAAACAACGTAACAAAACAAACAAACAATTCAACTACTTCTTTGCGTCCAAAACGAGTACAGATGATTGTTATTTATATCCATTCGAGAGAAAAATACAAGTTTCATTCCTGAACAAAAGTAACAACGATTAAACCAAATGTTAAGCTTCTATTTATTTAATTTACCTCACTGTCCTGTGTTGTAGAGGTTTCTACCACTTGAAAATGCGTAAGCTTCAGTAAAGTAAAAACAAGCATCCGCAAAAATAGCAAACGGTTTGTCCAAAGAAAGAGCTTCTTCCACAGAGTTTGAGCTACTCATTCCTCCCATTAATACCGGTGAACTGTTAAGTGACTTTTCTTGGTGAGATGCAAGATGCCGCGGTGAAGTGAAAGCCCTTGAAGCGTTGAATTATACTGTTTTCAACCGCACAATCTTTGAAGCTTTTCCTGAGAAAAATCTTCCGTCCTTCCTTTCATCACTTGAAAATTCACCTTCCGGAGTATCTTTTGACAAGTTTTTGATCTTTATGCTTTTTACGCGAAAGACAAACTTCGATCGAAGAAGATGAAGTTGTTTTGCTCAAAATAAAGAAACCAACTGAATGTGAAATTACCAGCCGCAGAAAGCGCGCGAAAAATTTTAACGGCCTCGATTTGGTTTGGGTGTCCCACACTTGGCTTGAGCCTGCGATCCAATCGAAAGCAAGTACCTGGTCAGCGGTCAACTTCCAAAAAACAGCTGACCTCGATGAGGTCTTAACTTGAGCCCGCGATATGGTCACGTAATACTGGTCAGCGGATACCTTGTTTTGACAGGTGTCAATTGGCTATAAGATGGATGTCCAGTATCAAAGATGTACGCTGTAAAGTAGCTGGTCAGCTGGGCCAGGTGGAGTATGGCCGCCATGTTAGATTATTATGATTATTATTAGGATATTATTAATTATTGGGCGACTCCGTCGTCGTCGTCGTCGTCGTCGTGCGTACGCGCCCACGAGCAATACCGCTAGCCATTTTTACCATGAGAAAAGCAGTTGACGGGTTTCTATAGGTATGGTGCTCCGCTTGACGGCCCTTCGGGCCGTCGGAGCTCCGCTATTATTGTTATATTCACATCTTTCAAAGGCGCACATATTTGAATAGATTAGCGGACTCGTTCAATCTTCCGAGATGGAAAACACTGCAATTTTGTAGCCGAGTTTTCATGATGGATATAGAACTTCAGGAATTGATACACCAGGGAGATAAACTTAGTATGCTATACCGGTGATGTGACGGAAGCAAAATTTGCAAAAAAGTGAAAAAAAAAACTTCACAAAGAACATCAGACAATTCTAAGTTTAAGTTTCACAGTTTTGAAATTCAGACATCTGCTTCTATCACACCACGGAAGAGGTTATTCTTTATCACTAAGTAATAAAACTATTAACTTTACTGAACTTATCAATCAGAAAACTCGGAGACTAACATTGCGTTGTCTGTCGCATAGGTTTTCAGACCAACACTGGCTTTGTTCTCACCGTCTTATCGCCACTGATGGACAAAATATATCTCGAGAACTGATATTATAACTTGCCACTTTACAAAAGCGATTATCAATTCCTATATATTCATACAGCATTCTAAGATCATTTCTTCATTCACTTTGTCGTTTAATTCAGCATCTATCTATCCTTGCAGCTTCGATAATTTGTGGATTTTCATTTGATTGTTGGACATAGTCGCTCTTAGAGTCAAGCTCCATCAGCACGAGAATGAAAACCACCCATCTCGCACTGACTGTGATTAGTCATGACCATGATCGGATAAAAAACACTGGTAATTAATTACAAGCTAAGTTTTGATCTACACTCTTTCACTGATTTCAAATCTCTCTTTCTTTCTTTTCAGAAATAGCTTGCGATTCATTGATATTTTTCTTGTGACATTTTAGCGACGGGTCAATGTTTGTCTGACTGATTCAATGACTGGTCTTTATTTCGTTTCTAGTGCTTGCAAGAGGGACGACTTTAAATTCCAGCAGATTTTAATTTACCTTTCATCTGAATCAAAAAGCAGTTTCACGAAACTAAGTGTAAATTTATTTTACCTTCCCATGTACGAACTTCTTGTACATCTCAAAAACTCATAAAATTTATGTTTGAGGTTTTGTTTAAAAAATGGTATTTTGGACGTTTAATTCAAACTAGAACCTATCTCCTATCCACAGAAAGTCCATCTCCATTCCCACTTTTCACTATTGATGGTATTAATAAATTTCTCCCTTTAGTCAAAAGTGCACGAATAATTACGTTATCAATTATAGGCCAAATTATCATAATTATATTCACAGCTTTCAAAGGCGCACACTTTTGAATACATTAGCGGACTCGTTCAATCTTCCGAAACGGAAAACAACTGAAATTTTGTGTCCTAGATTTCATCACGGATATAGAACTTCAGGAATTGATACACTAGGCATGGAGGTAAACGTACTGCGTTACTGTGACGTGACAGAAACAAAATTGCAAAAACAAACTTCACAAATAAGATCAGACGGTTCAAAGTCTAAGTTTCACATTTTTACTCCTGATGGTCTGGATGGGGTTTAGCGTTTAGTGTTATTTGCCCGTTTATTTTTTGGATGTTAACTGTTAAAAAGTGTAAAATTAAAAAAATAATAATTAGCGTCTTAAAAGCGTTTACTGTCAAGTGTTAGAACAGCAATTCAAAAGGATCAAGATTCTTCAAACTAAGCCTCTATTTGCAAAGGCGTGCAAAATTAAGAATCAACAGGAGAAGAGCCTACTTATCGTTGGATACATGCAGTGACGTCAAGAAGCTGTAGGATTAAGGCGACAGTATTGTCTTCTCTAACATCGGAGAATGGAAGGTTAAGAACTTTGATTCCCGAGCCACAACTTTGGAGACATTGAAGGGCACTGGACAAAAAGGAACTAATGATGGAACTGATAAAACCTGCACCTTTACGCAAGTCCAGAGAATATGCTCTTTGCAAAATGTGATTTTTGTTTCGGACGTAGCTGCTGGAACGGCGAAAATAGTAGGGACTTAAAGCATCGGCAACGGGAACGGCAACGGCAATGCGAGATAGTGAGGCAAAACCCAAAATGACGCATTGCGCATGTCTGGCGCGAAATATTTTGACGTTCTGCTCCGGGAACCGACGTTGCTTGAAAACGTGAGTAGCATTCCACATATTTTTTAAACATATTTTCCCAAAAGTAATAATTTTAATATGGATTGATACCCAAGGATACCATAGGAATACAATCATTGAGTTGTTGCCTTATTTTTTCACCAGACTATAAGTCTTAAACAGCTTCAACAGTCGGCTGTTTCAAAACAGAAAAAAAAGCTAGTGACGATGCCTCCGAAATTAGAAATATATTGCAAGTCTGACACTGTTTATATCGATATTTCTCACTGACATTATTTTTTCGTATTCAAATAAGACATACTAGAACTGTTAATTTACAATTAATCTGGAGAAAAATAACTGGTCTATGTTGCTCAAAAATAGCGTCCAAAACTCTGTATAATGCATGCTCGTACTCTCTTGTCAGCCCGAAATCTAAACTCCTATAAACACTGGTCTTTCTCCTGCACTGCTAGGTCGAAATGGTCATACGAGTCGTAGGCTTCTGTTATTGGCAATCTTTCAATCATCTCCGAAAATTCCTTTCAGCAACTGTGGCTTAAAGTCATTTGCAAAAAGTTAAAGTCGTTTCTTCTATGTACGGTATATAGACCACCGAATACTCCAATTAGTTTCCTTGAGATCCTGTCGAAATCCTTTATGGATTCCCTGTTGGTTGGGTCAGAGGTTGTGATACTTGGAGACTTAAATTGCAATGTTTTGGAAGATTGCTACGAAGGCAGAGCCTTGACTGAGTTTTGCTCCACTTTTAATCTTACTCAGCTCGTCGAATCACCAACAAGAGTCACCGAAACTTCTAAATCCATAATTGATATTGTATTAACGACAAATAAGGACTTTGTCGAAAATTGCGTTGTAAAATCTTCGTCTATCAGCGATCACAACCTGGTGTGTTTTAACCTCAAGTTAAAAGCTCCAAGACCTCGTCATTCGTATGTCACCATTCGAAGCTACAAGAACTACGATCGCGATAACTTCCTTGTGGACCTATCTCGTGTCCCATTTCATATGGTTTATTTCTTCGAAAGTCTGGATGACCAAGTTGATGCTTTTAATTGTTTATTTCTTGAGGTTCTTGATGTTTACGCACCATTCAAGCGCATAAAAATTAAATCACGCCCCAACCCATTCATCACCCAAGAGATCAAACAGTTGATGAAAACTCGTGATTTATGGCACAAAACCGCTAAGCGAACAAGTGATGGCCTCCGCTGGAATGCCTACAGATTCTTTAGGCAGTAAGCGAAGCGTGAAATTAGACTCGCTGAGAAAGCGTACGTTCGCACCGAGCTTCAAAACAGCAAAGGAAATTCGAATGCAATTTGGAAAGTGATCAACCGTTGTTTACCAAGGAAGGGAGCGCCTTTGAAAACCGAGAACCCTTTGAGCCTATCCAAAACGTTCAACGAGTTCTATACTTCAGTTGGTAAAGCTACAGCGGATAAAGCAAGATTGATTGCTCGGGAATTTGGTTTTTCTCCAAGCGGTCATGGCTTGTTACATAACTATGCAAATGATGTCCACGAAAATGACCATCGAGAACTTTTTATGTTTTCTGCAGTAACTGAATCTCTAGTTGAAAATATCGTTAATGGTCTGCCTTCGAATAAAGCTCCTGGTGCCGACAAAATTACATCTAGAGTTCTTAAGGATAGCCTTCCTGCAATACTCCCGATAATCACGCATTTGTTTAACAAGTCGTTTGCCACTGGTACTTTTGCACGATCGTGGAAAATGGCTGAAGTCATACCTGTTCCCAAGTCTGGCGATTTCAACGAACCAGTAAACACGCGCCCTATTTCCTTACTTCCGATATTATCGAAGGTCTGTGAAAGACTTGCCCATCGTCAATTCGTTGATTTTCTGAATCGCTCTGGAAAAATCTCAAAGTTTCAAAGCGGGAATCGTGAATTACACTCTACCGAGACGGCTCTACTTCAATTTACAGATGACATTTTAAAGAACATGGATGAGAAGAAAGTTTCATTGATCGTGTTATTAGATATGTCGAAGGCTTTCGACAGCATTCAGCATGAGCGCCTACTTATGAAACTCCACAAAATCGGCATCTCCACTGCTGCCTGGACCTGGTTTGAAAGTTACTTAACAAAGCGCAGTCAATTCGTGAGGATCGAGGACGCTATTTCGGATCCATTACCTTTAAATTTCGGGGTTCCCCAAGGCTCTATCCTTGGACCCGTCCTGTTCACAGTGTATGTTAACGATTTATTGTCGGTTCCTAAGCACTGCAAATCTTCAGGTTACGTGGACGATACAAAAATTTTCTTATCTCTTCCTCCTCGTGATATTACTGATGCAAGTAATGCGTTAAATCAAGACCTTTTGGAAATATCCCGTTGGTGCTGCGAGAATTCACTGTTGATTAACCCTGACAAGACTAAATTCTTGGTTATTGCAACTCCACAACTCTTACGTAATTTGCCGCGTCTATCCATTACCATTCTTGGAAAGGAGATTGAACCCGTTTCTGTTGCCAGAGACCTGGGTGTCTATATCGACCAGACTCTCAACTATAACGAACATATATCAAAGTTAGTCTCGAACTGTGTTCACAAACTTGTTCAAATAAATAGGATAAAGCACTTATTAGATCGGAAAACTTTACTTTTAATGATTAATGCCTTCGTATTTAGTAAACTCTTTTATTGTTCGACTGTTTGGGGAAACACATCCAAGTCAAATATAAAGAAGCTACAACTGGTCCAGAACTTTGCAGGAAAGATCGTACTCGGCTTGAAAAAATTCGACCACATCTCTCAAGGCCTTAAATCACTTGGGTGGCTTAGTATAGAGGATAAACTACGATTAAACACAGCCGTCATGGTGCATAAATGCTTACAACATCGGGTGCCCATTTATCTGAAAGACAAATTTGTATATAGGTCACAAGTTCATAATAGACAACTTAGATCTGTTGATAACAATGAACTCAACTTGCCACATTGTCGGCTTTCTACTGGCCAGAGGTCATTTGCCTTTCGAGGGGAAAAAGTTTGGAACTCGCTCCCCCTTGATCTAAAGTTAACTTCTTCACTGAGGACTTTTAAAAAGAATGTATGTGAACTGCTTGTAAATAATTTATCGTGAAACGTTGCATTTATTTTTTTTAGCTTTTATCTTATCAGATTTTTTCTATTTTTAATTCCTGTAAGATTTTTAATATATATTTAAATATTGCTGCTGAAAAGCCCTTTTCAGGGAGCGCAATAAAGGTGTATGTATGTATGTATGTATGTATGTATGTATGTAGGGTAGATACAGGTTTGTTGACGTGCTCAAGTCGTACAACATTAAAAAATCGTTATCGGAATTCTGACTTCTTTTAGCGAAGGCACATTTCGAGAGAAGTCTTCGGCGGCTGCTTGACTGCTTCCAATTTCACTTCACAACCGCGTGCTCTCCCCAGTCTTTCGCCGTTGCCGTTGCCGTTGTCAATGCTTAAAGTCCCTAGTTCAAGGGCTTACCGGCACAATGTCCTTCCTTAAAACCCTTGGATATCTGCATGTACCACAATTTTCGAATTGGTGCTCATGATCAAACCGTAGACGCGGTACCATATTAGGGCCATTTATACGGGAGGAAATAAGACGCGTCTTATCTAAGACGCGACTTAAATAGGACGCGAACTGTACCGTTTATACCTTCGCGTCCTACATAAGACGCGAAGATCTCGTATAAATGGTTCGCGTCTTATTTTTGATACAGCCTCGCTTACCCGCCAAGATGGAGCACTGTAGCAAGAAACAAAAGCGTGCTGTCCTGTTATTTTAAGAAGAGACTTTCTCAAAGATTTTTTCTTATGAAGACCACGCCCTAGCATACAAAGAAATCAATAGAAATCCGAGAAGAGTCGGAAGAAAGCGATATACGGATTGCTGCGACTAATGGCAGGTTAAAGAAGGAAGGTGCTGAATTCACTTTTGGCTCTCCCGGCCATCTTTTGCAAAGCTTTGCAACCAATTACGCTATCTAATCATAAGACAAGCTCATTTTGCTGTTGTTTTTATGCAAGCGCACTTGCAGTTCACGTCTTATTTAGGACGCAAAACCATTTATACGAGGAAGTTCACGTCTTAATTAAGACGCGGACAAAATAAGAACAGCTGAAAACCCTGTTCTAAGATAAGACCCGTCTTATGTAAGACGGGACTTAAATAAGACGCGAACGCTTATTTTGTACCATTTATACGATCAGTTCGCGTCTTATTTAAGTCGCGTCTTACGTAAGACGCGTCTTATTTTCTCCCGTATAAATGGCTCTATTATTCCTTCATGGTGCTGTGAACAATGTTCCATCAGTGAACGAATATACTAACAACAAAGTTGCTAAAGTAAAACAACACTACAATAGGAAAGAAGCGGCAACCACAAATTGCCCTGAAGGGACTGTATCAAAGAAAATGAAACTCTTCTAACAAGGTCTGAGACTGAACTTCAGTGAAGAGTATAAATGAGGACTATCTTGGTGATGTTGGCCTACGTGAGTCACTGACAACTACAGATGAAAACCTTCGTGAAGTCTCACACTTCAAAAACGAGACTTTCACAGCCTTGCAGTATGCTCGAGACTTAAGCACAATTGCGAAAGAATCACTGGAAAGAACAACAAAGTGGTTAGCCAAATACTTCAAACATGATAAATCGTTCCGTATCTGGTTACCTGCGGCTCGTGATTTAAGACAATTCTTCGACTGTTCTTCCAACATCCCAACTGGTTTATCAGCCTATAAACCATAGAAACGTGTGGTCTACTGCTTAAATGATTGGCATCTTTTTGAAATGTGCATTGGACTCTAGGCTAAATTACCATTATTACATTCACAGCTTTCAAACGTGCACATTTTTTAACTACATTAGCGGACCCGTTCAATCACCTTCCAAGACGGAAAACACTGCAATTTTGTGTCCGAGTTTTCTTCATGGATATAGAACTTCAGGAATTGATACACGAGGGAGATAAACTTATTATGCTATATTGTGATGTGACGGAAGCAAAATTGCAAAAAAGAAAAAAAAAAATCACAAAGAATATCAGACAATTCAAAGTTAAAGTTTCACTGTTTTGAAATTGAGACATCTGCTTCTATCACACCACGAAAGAGGTTATTTTTTATCATTAAGTAATAAACCTATTAACTTTACTGAACTTCTCAATCAGAAAACTCGGACACAAACATTGCTTTGTCTGTCGCATAGGATTTCAGACCAACACTGGCTTTCTTCTCATCGTCTTATCGCCACTGATGATGGACAAAATATATATCGAAACTGATATTATAACTTGCCACTTTACAAAAGCGATTATCAATTCCTATATATTCATACAGCATGCTAAGATCATTTCTTCATTCACTTTGCCGTTTAAATCAACATCTATCTATCTATGCAGCTTCGATAATGTCTGGGTTTTTATTTGATTGTTGGACATCGTCTTTCTTAGAGTCAAGCTCCATTAGCACGAAAATGTTAACTGCCCTTCTTGCACTGACTGTGATTACTGATGACCATGATCGGATAAAAAAAACACTGGTAATTAATTAGCATGCTATACTGTGATGTGATAGAAGCAAAATTGCAAAAACAAACTTCACAAAGAAGATCAGACGCTTCAAAGTCTAAGTTTCACATTTTTAATCCTGAGGGTCTGGATGGGGTTTAGCATTTAGTATTATTTACCCGTTTATTTTTTGGATGTTGACTGTTAAAACTTGTAAAATTTTAAAAAATGTTTAGCGTTATAAAAATGTTTACTGTTAAATGTTTGAACAGTAATTCAAAAGGATCAAGATTCTTCAAACTAAGCTTCTATTTGCAAAGGCTTGCAAAATTAAGAATCAAGAGGAGAAGAGCCTACGTATCGTCGGATACATGCAGTGAAGTCAAGAGGCTGTGTGATTAATAGCAGGTCTCTGAGAAAGTGAAGCAAAAGTTGGAAATGAAAATTTTTAACCCCCCTTGACGTTTTGTGTGGAGGTAGGTTGCCTGGGGGATGAACGACAATGCCCATATAAGGGTCACCAGATTTATCGTTGTCATGGTAATCACAATTGATCATAACCGCCTCCAACCCATGTTTAGAGCAAAAATTTTACTCTGAAATGGCCGACAAATATGAGTATATTTCTAGATTGAATGTGAGCCAATTCAAACGACATTCCACCAGGAGGTAGGGCTGTTCCTCTACTTTCAAACAGATGCTGTTATAGTATTTTGACTTCTATAAACAGCTAGAAAGACAAACATAGAAAACAAGCTTTGACCGCAATTTCTCCAAAAGTACTCTTTTCCCAGACACCACATTCGCAGCAGAGCTTAAACAGATGTTAGAGGTTCTAAATATCAGAAAATCTATTTGGGGAAAATTATACTTTGGCCATGGCCGATAAACACATTTGATGGAAATTTGAAAACACCTCAAATTTGGCCATTTTCAGACTGGATTGGTTTGCTTTAAAATGGATTAGAGTAAGCGTTTAAGTTCTAAACATGTTTTCTATCATCTTGTCTGTGAAATAAACGTGACGTGTGATGTTTTAGATCATTACGATTGATTAAAACGAAGTTTACAGAGAGCCTACCTTGTACGTTTTGGCAACTTTTAGTGCCACAGCTTCGTGCTTGCTCACTTCATATTCTTCACCAATTCGAGCACAAATTCTTGTAGTCAGGTCAAAAGTTATAGTCTCTTCCATCTAAAATAGACTTAGGGATGTTTTGAGCCACACTGAGACGCTCGTGTATTTACAAGCATCTAGCTTCTTGTAGAGTACAGTTGACAAGGTTGAAACACTGTCATGATGTTGTGGTTTCTGCCGTAAGAAGGTCGATCCAAGGAGTTACACAAATGCTTCGCCATGCTTAGTAAACGTAGGCATGTAGATATGGAATAGATTATTTGGCTAAAAGCGGCCGGTACATACTTTGCGTTCGTTTACAAGCGAAGAAGGTGTTGTCGAATCAACATGTGTGACAAGGGACCGGAAATGACAAGGCGCAGACTGCTGACCGGATGTTTCATTATTTGTTTATTGGTACAATTTCTACGTTTCTTCTTGCTTTGCTGTTTTCTTAACAACTTGCCAGATATAATATAAATGGTTTAAGAGCATATACCTCCACAATGTATGACTAATTGGGAAAGGAAGAATTCGGCGAAGTTACACTGCAAGGCGAGGAGAATGAACCTTTCAATTTTTGCTTTTGGCAGAGGGCAGAGGTATATTTTCCTAACCGGAAGTATATTTTCAATGGCAAATTAAAAATGCCGTGAGCACTGAAGCTGATTTGCATATCATAGTAGTCCGATACCAAGAAAACAAACTGACGGCAAATGGAAGGCCCTTAGTTTACAAATTCCATGGGGGAACGGGGATTGCACAGGAAGCGATATAAAGTTATAATGTAACAGAGAAATTAACAGGCATGTGGAAGCCCACGGACTAGGTAAAAACCTCCAGAAGATCAAGTGCGGTTCGCAGATCTAATGTACAATGTTAGTGAGGGGACCGGAAAGAAAATCAGCGGTGAGGATGTATTTAGGCAGATGAAACGAGCTCGTAGCCAGGATGGCAAACGATTATTTGCCCTCGACGATTTCTTAACGTCACAACAGGTCTCTATATACCTCTCTCCCATTGGCGTCCGTCAGAAGAATGTCCCAGATGCAGTTAAGCCAGCAGTGCCAGACGAGTTAGTTGAGAGCAGCTGCTATACATACCAGAGGCCGTTAAACATCTGTTCCCTGCACAGAGATGAAATTCAGCCCAAGCTTACTCTGAAAAGTTTATACCCGAAGTACCGGCCCGCGGCATTCAGGGCGTGTCGGGAAGAAAATGGGAGCCATATACACTGTATGTTAATGCCCTGTTCATCTTTACGCTAGTGGTATCTTTTATTTGCCTCTTTGTATCATGTGATTCAAAGACATATAACCACAGAAATAGATAATGCTCTTGACTGTTGCACGTGCAGTCTACTGTTGCAGCTCAAAAGTAGGCCCACCAACTACAATTTAGTTCAACGTAACTAAGGCTGGGGCAGATGTAGTGAGAACTGTGCTAGTTGTAAATCTGTGAACCGGATTGTTTTAGATATTAGATGTGTTTGCTAAGAAACACTTATAGTTAATTGCAAGTTTGTAACCATGGTTATGTTAGGCATTGTTTGTTTCATTATATTATCAAGAGTAAATCAGGAATGACAAACCCGCGAATATTTAAGGACACATTGTTGCGGACACATTGTTGTGAACAATCTGAAAAAATTCACAATTTTTTACCAAGGTCCAAAGATCTGGAATTCCCTCTCTGTTACAATCACTTCTCTATCAAGTTTTCCTAACTTACTGAATAGGCTAGGCCGCACACTTGAGCTCTATTTATTTTTTATATTATCAGTATGCACAAGTTGGCCTCGACTAAAAGCCTGGTGGTTTGAAGTGGTCACATTGCCACGTATATTACTTCTTATAAATTGTTAATGTATTAGCAAAAAGGCAAATAAATGATGATGATGATGATGACACAAATGTTTCCCTGTTTGCCCCACAAAATTTTGTGTCTGCAACAAGTGTTTCTCAGTTTGCACAGCATGGAAGACAACATTTATTTTGTGTCTCGCTCGTTTGCTCACCCAAGAAACGTCATGAGCAACAATGTGTCCTCTTTTGCCAGGGCCTTTACATGTTCGCTTTGTTATATGTTCTTTACTCTTGATAATGGCGTCATGACTACTCTGAAACGTCGAGCAATATATCTTTCGTTAATTATTGCATGTTTCTTTTTCTCTCTCTCAAAAGATGATCCTGAGCCTTTTAAAATCAAAATGTAACATAGATTATCGTCTTGATAATCTTAGGATATTAGATTGATCCTACAACACATGATGCCGACTGAGAGCTTGCGTAAGGCAGGAGCCCATCACTAGGACCGCATAATTGCCCTTTACCCTGTCACGGCGTTTTCACAGACGAATTTATATTTAGATTAAATTTCCTGCCGATATCAGATTCCAGCAGGAGCCCCGATGACCAATCACAACTCGGTGCATGTGCCAAAAGAATATGCACGTGCAGAACCTTTTTGTTTCGCTCATTAAAACTATTGTTTTGTGGCGCTCTCATGGCCTTTGCCGTCTTCGTTGCCCTTTTTCGCGGGAAAAGATAGTCTAAAAATAGATCGGCCTGTAAAAATGCCGTACATAGGCTTAGTATGGAAGTTGTACGCTCCTACTTATGGGCTCCTGCGAAAGGTGATTGACCGGGGGGAGGCCAGTTGCAACTCAACATGGCGTTAAGTTACTTTCGCGCATGCTCATTAGGACTCTCGGGCGATTGACAGATTTCTTATCAGGGATGATCATGGGGAGGCGAAAAGGGCAAGATAAAGGTAGCTCCCCCTCCCCCTCCACCCCCTCTCCTGCCAAAATCTAGCAGACACGTGCCAGCCGCAACAAGAGTACTTTCTCGAGAGAGGAAGAGAGGACCCTGGGAACGAACTTGCTCCAGCGTAAAAAAAGTGAACCGAGCTGAGATTCGGAAGCTTACGCAAGCCTTCCTCCATTGTCAACTACATAAACGAAGCCATAATCGGTGGGAACGCACATGAAATCTTTTATGACAGTAGAAATCCATCAAACAGAGACTGAAATGTTAAACACATTTAGTCAATTCCAGTTTCACAGTTTCTAGCCGAAGACACTGATAAGCTATTTCGGAGCAAAAACGTTTTTTTTTTTATTTGAATTGTGGCCAAGTAATGGCTACCACTAAATCAGTCCAAAAAAACAGTCGCTTTTGTCTTTACGCTGGTATTGCCTCCACGTGCACCTATCAAAATTTGTATTTTGCATCATCGGAACCACAACTAATTTCGGATTTTAACGATGAAATAGCATTCACTTGTGTGCCACTGTAGAATGGAGATCTAGAGATTAAGAAGGATAACAAACGGAAATGTTTATTTTTTTCTTTGATTTTTTCGAGTGAAGCGTTAACACGGACTGTGAATCACTGAGGGTCCGTTTATACGGTCTCGAGACACCCAAGGCAACCCTCCTCTCCGAGAAGACATCAAATTGAAAGTAGCAACTGCATTAGAATAAAACCGAACATGGCTCTTGAACCAGGAGCTCTTATCTCAGTTGTTAATGAGAGCCTTTCATAGGCCCGGGCGTGGTTAAAATGGTTCATGATTCCATTGTTCACTCGGTAGCATTGCTCCGTCCTAGCCTGCGGGGCAGGCGCTAGAAAGGGGAAGGGAGGGGGGTAAAATGGGCGTGCGCGAAGCAAAGGGAGAGAGAGCACGTGCATGGAGCGTGACAGGAGGGAGGGAGAAGGAAAAGAAAGCTTTTCTTTTCCCATTGCTCCCGTGGTCCCCGTGAGCTCCCCTCGATTAGCGAGCGCGCCTGTTCTCCCTCTTCCCTTTCCCAGGGAAGCTGTGTTTGTGCTCGCTGCTCCATGGATTTTAAATAACTGCAAGGTTGACCAGGAGCTGACAAGAGAAAATGGCTTGATTTCTTGTAAACGCAGGCCCAAACAACCACTCAAATGATAATAATCAATAAATAAAACATTAATAATACGCAAATGCCATAAAATGATGTTTTACAGTGAACTGTACTTTCGAAAGTAAAGGTAGTTCACTGATATGGTGGAAAATTTAAGGGAGTCTTCCACCCAAGACCACCTTCTTCTTCCAAATAAAACTCACTCAGAAGAAACCATCATCATGCAACTCGCTTCCATGAATGATGACAAACACAGTGATTTCTGTGTCTCCTGTTTCCATGGAAACAGAACAAGCTTGTGTAAGATCTCTTTAAAAGTACCTCCTCGGTAAGAAAAAGTGAGCGAAAGCGGGATGTCGGGAAAATGACGACTCGGGGCCGGGATCGGGGACGGGGTGTTGCGTTTGATAAAAAAAAATTAAAAAAAATTAAAAGTTATATTAAAAAAGAAATAAATAAAGTAAAGATATAAAAAGTAAAATAAATAAATGATTAAATTAATGGGTTAATTAGATTTTTAATATTCTTTGGACGTATGAACCGATTAAAACTTGAAATAGACAACAAATTCGGCCAAATAACGCCAACTGAGATGTCACGTTTATTTGCTACTTCATGTTGACATATCATACTGTTTCCTCGATACCGCTGACCAAAGTGCCGTGTTTTTCGCTTGTGTATCATTGCATTGTTGGCGTATATGGTGCCGTTTCTTGTACTACGAAAATCACCGAACTGTGAAATGGGCCCGCATTTTCGTATCACTGCCCCGCCCACTTTCTTCGATGAATTCCGTTACCGTTAACAGTGGCGTAGCGATGGCGCATATGAGCAAGGCGGGAAGAGTTTATGAGCGTGGTAAAGCCTTAAATGAAGATTTAAGAAGAAATATTATTCAAGATGCTGTGGAAAAGGGAGGCGACTTAGTTACCAGTTATTTTCCTGGGGGTTTTTCGGAAATTGCGCTGAAAAACAGGACAACATACCATACAGTTAGAAAGATTTGGAAACAATTTTTTGAAGCGGGCAGCACGCGTTATGAAAGCCACGCCGCCGGATCAAAACATCTCCAACAGGATGATCTCGATTTCATACGATTTTTGAAAACTTCTCGAGCATCTATGGCCACGGGTGACGTTTATAGGTATGTCAACGAGTTTTGTAATGTTTCTGGCGGAACGTCAAATGCAGCTATACAACGGGCGCTTCGAAATCACTTGACGGATGGAAGATGGACTTGGAAGAGACTCACACAGCCTGTTGCGGAGAAATTTAGCCCCGAAAATGTACATTACTGTCAACAATTTGTCAATTACATTTATACAGTTGATCCGTACAAGCTTAAATTTTTCGATGAAAGTGGCATAAAGCTGCCTGATGTTGGGAGACCAAACTATGGCCACTCACCAAAAGGAACACCAGCCATAGAAATTTCAAGGAACATGAACTCCCCAAATATTACACTGAACTTGATGTGTGGACTTGACGGGATCATCTATGCCAACACCATTAATGGCACAAGTAATTCCATGACCTTTCTTAATATTTTTGAGGACGCTAGTCATGTTTTTCTACCAGATGGCAGACCACCGTACATTTACTACGATCATATTATAATGGACAATGCAGCGATTCATCACAACCGAGCTGGAGATGCGCTGAGGGAATGGCTGGATGATATCGGCTGTTCGTTTGTGTATTTACCAACGTATTCCCCAGAAATGAATCCGGCAGAATATGTTTTCAATAAACTTAAGACCGTAATAAAGCGATTTGAATTCCGGGAACTTCTGCGAGAAAATTTGAATGGTCAATAGAAAACGATGCGTCTCGGAAAATATCAGCCCAGTCTCGAAATCTCGGCATTCTAAACAAAAGTCTCGGAATCTCGGGCTCGCTGCACGTTGAACAGTCTCGAAGTCTCGAATTTTTATCATTTGGATCTCAGAATCTCGAAAATTGCACCCGATATTAAGCAATATTAGCACGAAGCTCACAGTTCAAAGAGCAAGAAAAACAGGTGCTGTGTTTATTTCTGTGAACAGCGACACATAAGCAACGCGTAATGAATCATAACTTCCGTACACATTTAAGCTAAATCAGTTATTAGGAAGATCTACACTACCTATTTTATTACTTACTTAGTTCAAGGCTTTGCTGACAACGCTAACTAACGCTGCAGTCTATCCATCGTAGTTAAATCGTTAGCTACTTCTTAAGCGCTAGGCACTCGTGTGTCTCATTTGTTTTAAGAAATAGCGCTGAACATTAGCTAACATTCTTCTAACTAGCTATTCATAAAATCCCTTTTGAAGCTTTTTGAACAACTGACGTTTTCTTTTTTCTATTTTTGTACATAATAAACTACTTCGTTACTGCATTTATTGTTACTGATAAGCTAATAAACTAAATGTCAAACCTCAATTGCAAGATAACTGCTAATATTGATAAATTGGACGCAACTTGTGGACTTTTTATCCCCAAATATTTTTTTCCGGGCTCTGAGCTGCTTTCAATCAGCAGTCGAGCTAAACCGAAGTTTGCACAAACCAAGTTATCCCACGTTTTTTAAAGACCAATAAAATAGTCAGTACATACCGTTCTGAATTTGTTTGGTAAATTCCACCACTTCTGCCTTTTTGCAATGAGTTTTGTTCGGTGATTACTGATCCTTCCCCTGGCGCTGCGTCTTGACCTTAGCTAAGAAACCATGCTGCTAGTTGTCTCTCAGCGCAAGCGTACATTTTGTAACAACGACGTTTTAGAGAAACTAAAGTACAAAAGATATTTAATCACCGGTGGCCTCCACCGCAATCCTTCTAGTCTCCAGTTTTATTTTACAGCCTTAGATAACACACATCGTTCATCGTTTGTCCCACGAGATGTATACAAGAAGGTGACTGCTTAGTCTGTATGGTTGGTCGACTGTTTGTCAATCTGTGGCCACATATTGCAGGTTACCTAGTTGCAATTGCGGAATTGTTTTGCTGTAAATAGTGCTAGTGCGGGTAGAAGTTACAAAGTTTTATACCAATGTTTTTGTTTTACTCCCGGAATGTGTGAGGGAGTCGAAGAGTGCGGCCTTTATCAGTTTTCCTTGTGGGAACTGAGGCAAACTTTTCGGTGTCTGCGTTGCTTTTGTCGCACACCTGAGCCAAGTAATGATGATATAATTCGTCGGTTATTTCAACGTGAAAATCATCGTCCAAATAAGACCGTATGTCACTTGTTATGGCTACTTCCTGTACGATGTTCTCTTTCCTAACCAGGCCAGTGAACTCGTAGTGAAAAAGTAGACAATCTTCTTCATCAGGTGGATAAACATGAGCCTTCACTGTCTCCGTGGTTCTTCGTCTCCAATCCTGCGCTAGAGTTCCGAATGATGACACTCGGTCATCTTGAGAAATTAGGACGACAGAATTCTTGACAATGACCACGTTAGATTCTGCTTCGCAGAAGTCAGCAGATCCATCAAAATTCTCCTGAATGTCATTGGCATCCTCATGCTCTTCTTCCTCGGCTTCTTTCTCGGTTTCTTCGTTTGTTGGATTATTTTCTTTTGCCCTTATATTTTGACGCATCTCTTCAATGGAGGTCAGTGGATTTCTGCCGAGCATACGACGACCATAAACTGATATAGGAAGAGTACGCGGGTTGTCTTTAGTTGACTTTGCCCGGATACTCAATTGCCTAGTTTCCTTTCCATATTCATTTGCCCATTTTCGTAAAACGAGCACGTCTTCTTGAGTTCCAGGTCTCTTCGGTGGTCGTGGTATTTTTGCCACCGTCTCAAACGACACCATGTTCTCTGGAACTTCGTAATAGCTTTCTCTATTAGTGAAGTAACTGAAACCACATTTGGTGATTCTCTTCACTGTCTCTTCTACTGCCTCTGGAAACAGGTATGCAAACTGTATCACAGTAGGTACCTCATAAACCTCCCTCATCTTTGAGTTAAAGTGCTCCACAATAAGTGTTACCAGAGACTTTGGTTGAATTCGGGCCACGTACGATGGATTTACGGCACTTATATCGTTCTTGATTTTCTTTAATGCCTCTAACGTCATCCGCACACTCCCAATTGTCTTCGAAGACGGAACCCCATGCGGGCCTTCCACTGTTTTTCTTCCCCCAGAGTTTCTTTTTGCGTCCTCGACAGCCTTCTCGAAATACGCTGTTGCTTTTTCAAGGGAACTAATGCAGCTTTCAACTGAGGGCGTAGGACAGTGGATTCCATGAGAAGAGTAAAGGACACTGACGTTTTCCAAGAACTTAGCTATTGGTTTGGTAGGTGTTATCAATTTTAAGGCACCAGCCCCAGTGTCGGTTACATAGATTGAATCTCCCTCCGAGCACAGGCCAGTGGGTTGCACAAAGGAGCACTTTCTTGGCAGCCGTCACGTGTTTCAGCTCTTCCAGATCCCACAACATATTTCACCTCACCTCCCTTCGACTACCTCTCCAATCTGCCGCTTATCCACATCAGTAAAGAACACCTCTCCCGATGAAGTGGTTGTCACATCGTACACTCGCTACAGGTCACGAGATTATTAACCAAAATCTTGATCTATGATGTCTCTCCCCCTTCCATGGCTGCGTCGATCATGTAAATACCACCTTCATCCTGGGAGTCCGCCACATAAAGATCTTTTGTCTCTTCTCTGTAGGCAAGACCAGTGCAACACGCCCTTCCAGGAAGAGTGACGAAGGGTTCAGCATTTCCAGAAAGGCACGCACCAGTGCAAGTAACTAAAACCTTAAGGATCGTCGATGAATCGCGCTGGGAAACGAACAGGATACTTCTTTCCTCATTCGACGTTAGAGCCAATGGACTGATTCCATCGAGTTATGGTTGGAGGCCATCATCCCGTTTCGTTTGTAGGGTGTTACTTTTGAGCCACAGTGTTAATTTTGATCGCATTTCAGCAACTGTTAGTTTGTTCCCACCACCAATGAGTTTTCTTTTCTGAAGCTCAGACTCAAGCTGTGCCTTTCGCAGAACCTTTGGGTTTAGTCTCACAACGTTGCCAACGTCTAAGTACAGCACGGCGTTCTCTTCAGCAACGAACACTACACATTTCTTATAGTGAACACACGTAGGCCTTGTAACAGTACGGGACAGAACTTGAACGTCAACTGGGTTGTGAAGTCGGGCCTTGACTAAGGTAGCGGCAGTAAAGTCAGCCAATAACATGGATCCAAAACCACCAGTGGAAACAGTAATGGGATGCCCCCAAACACCCTCCTTATTATTACCGTACTCCTTTCAGAACATTTCTGGTACTAACGTATGAACCAAGTATTTCATACGCTGGATGATGTCTCCCACTGCTTTTGAATTGCCTTCGGCCACATAGCTAGTGTCCATCCTGTCTCTACCTCTCAATGCCATGTCGGTGATAACAGCTGACAGTTCCTTGGACAGAGATGAGTAAACCCTTGCCGTTCCAAGCACTGCGATACTGAAACGTGCTTTGTCCACAATTAAAAACCAGTTACAATTTGAGCGGTGGATGTTCTTTCCAGCGTAAACAACATCAGGATTGGGAGCCGAAAGAGCTAGCTGTTCGTCAACTGTTCCTTGTTTTTGTTCATCGCCAAGGCCTTCCAGAGCAGCTTTGAACATTGATTGGCAGTCGGTTGCTAGGTTGAAACAGGCTAACTTGGAACATTGCAGATCGTTCCTGATGAAACGGTCACTACGCCTCCATACCGGAACCCAATCAACATGCTCTACCTCTCTGCATGTGCTGCATACATCGTCCATCGAAAGGCACTCTCCGCACACAGTTGTATGGCACTCTTCCTTGACAATTGCATCTGAGTTTTCTCGAAGACAATTTAGACATTGTTGTAGCTCTTGAATTCGTTTAACATGACACTGCAAGGTGGAATCACCATCACCATTCGGTCCCGTAAAATCGTTACCAATGATAAGCGCTGCCTTGTTGTCGAGGGTAGTGATACCCATTATCTGCACTTCTGTGACAAATTTGTCTTTGAAGGATTCGCGGGCAAAGATGGGTTCTTCTTAATGTAATCTACGGAATACACTTCTTTTCCACCTAATATCGACATTGTATTTCGATCCACCTGAAACCCAGGTTTAAGTGTGAAGCCATCCTTTGCCAAAGAAACTGGTACTACTTGAATTTTGCTGTTTGACAACAGAGGTGTAACTGTACTTCCTGGACTAAACGCCATCTCGAGAAAAGAGACAACATAGGCCCGGACAACCCACTCTCAAAGATATAACCTTGGTTGTTCTTGGTTGGCATGGGCAAAGGAATATTGAAATCCTCCCAGTCAAATTGATGAGTAGCTCCTCGGCCCTTGCCCAACATTCGCTTTCTAGTTAGGAGGTTAAACGTACGCCAATGGCCACTTCGTTTTATGCTGTCAGAAAAGCTACGCACGAGAGAATCGTGATGAAATTGGTTTAGAACGTCTCCGATTTCATTTGCAAATTTAAGTGCGTTGTGTACAAGCCGATAGAACAGATGCGAAGTTGGTAGCCTGCCTGAGCGCACTTACTCATCGAGGAGCTTTGCAGCTGGGTCAAGCTCAATTTCGTATTCGCTGCTGGAATTAGACGCAGTCTCGCTTTGAGATGTAGGACTTTACGGTGTTTCCTCTTCTCGATCAGAATCCGTCAAACTGTAGCAACAACAGAAATAAAACTAGTGACATAACGCTAGTGACATCACTTTTTTATTGACACGAAAAATGAAAATCTAGTTATATTTCTATGTGTTTTTTGTCAAGTTGTGCAGTGTCACTCACTGCCTTTAATCACTATCCCAGGTCAAATATGCTGTGTTCACACTAATGCGAAGCATGTATAGTCTGATCAAGAAGTTCAAGAATTAAATACTATTGAGTATGAGCTAGTATAAGTAGTGTTCACTTCAGGAGGTAAACTGGGCGAACCCTGTTCGAAACATGTTTCCTCTGAACATGATTGAGGCGATGTCGATCACCAGATGCAACATTAGCGCAAATGCCTTTTCGTTGCTAAATACTTCAAGACCGGCCTTTTTTCCCTAAGGGCTTGGCAGTTAAACCACAAATAAACCTATGAGCAAGTTGGACCTCAATTCGGTTTAACTGCAATTATAACAAATATTATTCTTATGAAATTATTCTTGTATATAAACAGATTTTGGTGCTGATGTAACCACAACATAACATAAAACGAGTATACTTTCATATAAATCTGCTTTAATTGAAAAAGGTCTTAGAAACAATCAACATCTTGCCCTCAAAACTGATTAGCCTGTGGCTGGTTCAAAGGTACACTCACTTCCCCACCGACGCAGCACCACAGTTTCTTTAGAAACTAATCCCCTTTATACATATAGATATAAACTGCATTCATCAAGAATTACTTTTTTTGTGAGAGCCAGTCATTACGGATTTTTGTCCACTTGTCCAAGGCTTGTTCGCCGACTTTTTCTTTTCATTTCGTTCTTGCAAGCGATGGCAACGACCATTATCGATATGTTCTGGAGAGAAAAGACAAAGAGATAGACAAACAAATATTAATTAGTGTTGTTACCCGCTTACTACTTCAAAAGCCTTCTAGTTAGACAATCTGGACAATTTCACAATACTCTTTCTCAAGCAGTTTAAGGCCTGGGTCAGGGGCGTTTATTTGAGAAAACGGGTTTTTCGAAATATAACATCCCAGAGGAATGACACTGAAACGAAATTCATCCCATGGGAAGTTCTCATCATCCTTAACATTTTCAAGTGCAATTAACGTCATCATAGATCACGTGACGTGTCACGTGACCATTTCTTTAAACGTATCACTAATTTAAGGAGTAGGCGACGGTTGTAAGATACAATATCGAATAAAGACGCTTTTCTTATTCGTCCTAATTATTTCCAGCATCTCACGTTTGGAGTGACCGTCCATCGATCTCAACAAAAAAATTGTGAGGGCAAAGGTCATTTTTCGGGCCAGAATTCGACCTTTAGCTGTTGATAATTGAAAAACTAAGACTCGTGAACAATCATTCCAAGCGTAGAAAGTTAGATATGTTGGATTTGTATTAGAAACGCTGATTTATTTATTTGTAAACTTAAAATCCGCCACCGCATCCCTGATTTAAGAATTTTTCAAATTTTGATCACGTGACTGATCACGTGATCAAAATCATACGTTAAGGCAAACAAGGACAACAAGATTTATCTTCAGGCAAAGTTTCATCCGGTTCTAGGCAATCTGGAGAAAGATATTGGTGATTAACCATATTTCTGAAGATATTTCTAAACCCAGGCCTTAAACTGCTTGAGTTTCTAAATCCGGCATTCTTTAACTTCTTTGCCACGGTGTTACTAAGAGGTTCTTTATGTGATCATGAGGTTTCCGCGCTTCGCACCATAGCATCTTTTGAAGCGGGCTCTAAGGTGTTTCTTTTGGTTTTGGTCTTAAGGCAGTCATTACAAAACCACTCAGTGTTAAATACGACTTTTACTTACTTGTTTTAAAGTAGTCCTCATAATAAAGTCGATTTAGGAGTACTACGGTTGTGCATTGGTTGCACACCATTTTCATTTCATTGGCCAAGGAAACATGCGGAAATTTCCTTTCCACACCTAAAAACATAAACAAGGTTGTGATTTAATGGATAAGCGACAAGTGCATGAACTTTCATAGACTTCATTTTGTTTTTGTTACAGAGAAAAACACTCTATATAAAAAGACTTATGGGGAATTTAAAAAATCTTCTACAGCGATACTAGCGGTCAACTCACGTTTTCTCATTTCTTCCAATTCCTTTTCCTGCTGAGACGTTCTTTTTATGGCTTGTGCGTTGCTGGGATCAGAATTGGCCATCTTGAGCTGTCTCTCAAGCTCAGCCTTTGCTTTTGTTTTCGGTTTAACGGGATTTCTTTTCCGGTTTGAAACGCTGGAGTGACCACTGCTTCTAGCGTCCAGTAATCTTCCTTTGACGTCAACTGTAAGTATCATTAACGCATGAACTAATTAGAGAATATTACACGGTAGTGCGAAGATATGAATTATATTTAACAATGGTAAAACATTTTTCGTCATCAATATCCTTACTAGTGAGGATATGGAAAAAACGCCTCTCGAGTCCTATAAGTAGTTTCATATGAACTTTCTTTTTACGAATGGTCAATTTTCCACTGCAACACTGTTAAGATGAATTGTTATCCAATTACGTTACTAACCATTGAGGAGAAACTTACGAAAAATTGAATCGTGGTCTTAGCTAGTTTACCGGAAACAGAAATGCTAACGCTCGACATTCAATAGGCCTGAAAACTTATTATGAATCATGAACAAACCATACCATCTAAGTATGCTACCTTAATATTATTCGCATATGAAAATACTCTTACCTATCAAAGAGTAGCCACGTGTTAGTAGTGGGCAGATGTCCTGCCATTGCTAGGTGGTGTGTGCGGTGTACCGTTTTTCCTTCTGCTGAAGATGGATGAAGATGTCATATGCCGGGAACTTTCCAAATAGTTCTACACCAACCATATGGTGACGCACAAGATTTTTTCTTAACTCTACCAGGGACACATCTTTTGGAAATTTCACAATTGTTGTAAACTCCAGGGATGGAGAAGCTTTTCCGACTTTAAAAAACTTAAAAGTTCCATCGCAACTGATGTAGGCATCATGTGTCGGACGATCTGGCTGGACATCAGATTCTTCGCTGCTGTCCAATTTTGCAGCCTGCTTAGCTTCCTTGCTCTTTTTTGATTTTTTGTGTTTCGAACTTTTGTCACTCTTTCCTGCAAATAGGGTATCTGTTTTGTCAATTATTTTTCGTAAATAACCTAAAACAACAGTCACTCTCAAGAAAAGTTCTATTGTTAGCCGTGTTTACCTCGAGTAAAAAATGTTGAACCGTCCTTTTGTATGTCTAACCTCCGTTGCTCACAAGGTATATAGCGTGCACAAAACTGTCTCCACCTTTTAAAGAACCGGTGGGAGGACTATAGCAATCAATCAGTGAATTAGTCAGTCAGTCATTCAGCACAGGATTAGGCTGAAAAGCTCGAGTAGCTGCAACTCTGTTAAGGCGAGAGAGCGCCGGATAAAGGGAACTCGAGCCATTGCTAATTCCTAATGGAATGGTAGTAGAAACAAATTCTTACCACCTTCAGATTTTTTTTGCAGCTTCTTCTTCTTTTTTTTTCTTCTTTGTTTTCCTCAATTCCCCAGGAGAAAGCTCTTCAGCAGAACCAAAGTCAGATATATCTGCGTCTATGCATGATTTTTAAAACCCAAACAAAAGTAGAATATATTATTATTTATTTTCGAGGTTTGCCATTAAAAATAATGCAATTCATCCATTTTAGAGCATGAAATCTGTTACATCCCGCTTTCTGGTATGAGTAATTACCCACCCAGGGGCAACTCAATGGTAACTCGTGATGCACACCGTCTTTTCTAGTCACTCATTTTTGCTGTATTTTTATTTTCAGTCAAAAACGGCAATGAAGGGTCGTAATGGTGAAACAACTCTAGCAAATACGTTTTAGTGTGACGCGTTTTCTAGTGTAAAACTAAGGAAGAAAACACAGCAGTCCATCAAAAAAACGGATGTTGCCGCTCGCACCACGCTGTTAGTGTTATATTCCAGGAACAAAGGGCCTTCGTCGGCGCCTTGGCAGATCAGTGAGCAGGCATAAGGACTTGGAAATAATATTTACCGATAGCTACCAATTATTGAAATGAATCCATTGACTAATTCAAACTTCGATAACCATAAGTGTGATACACAGAGTAGCTTAAGTTTGACTGGTTCGTGCAAACGAACAAACAACGTACATAATAACATAAGCAGCTACAAGCTAATAGACAGGTTTAAGATTTACTAGAAGCTACTAGATTAAGCTAAAACAGAAAGCATTGAACTTACATTTTCGCTTTCGCCGCTTTCGAAAAACATTCTCAGGCCAATCCTCTTCCTTGTCCGATGCTTCTCCCATGTTAAAAACTCAGTGAATTACATTAATAACCAATCGATCTGACGAACAGTACACTAAAGTTGTTAGGAATCGAGCCCGATTTCCTGGCGTGTCCGCATTCTGCTAGTTTCTGTTGGAGAAGCCACGTGAAGCTTATGTGAGCTCACATGACATGTTAACATTCAAAAGGCCTTTGTTTAATTTAAATTATAAATTTATTCTGTTTTGTGTTCGTGGCTAATAAAGCTAATCAGTAACAACGATCGAATTGCATATGGTTACTTATGTGTAACGCACGATAGGGTTACCTTGTGTAACGCACGTTAGCGGCCTTCCGTTACCTTCCGTTGAAGTGTTTTGCGTACCATAAACTCGAAATATTTTCAACACTTAGATCTACTTAGAAGCTTTTTGAGTCTCGGGCTCGGATTTTTTACAGGTAAAGTCTCGGGCCCGGATTCGATCTAAAACGTTTGAGTCTCGGCCTCGGATTTTTAAAGAAGTATTAACGACAGATGGTATGCGCGAATTTTTCAAGTACACTGGTTATATAAATATTTAGAATAGCTTTTTTGTCCTAATAACACTTTGACCAACGATCGTGTTAGTCATGTAACACAGAAAGAGTTTAAAAATGTATCCAACAAGAAGGTTAAATAAAACATAAGTTGTTCTTTCAGTACGTAAATCTTCAACACTTTACACTGCCTATACCACGGCGAGAATGTTTTTCAAATAATTTCAAACAGATGTCACTAAGTAAACAAACGCAACAGTTTGTCAAGACTTGCAAAGATCTGAACAGATAAAGTTTTCCTTAGTAAATCGTGATACATTTTTGTAGTTAATACTGCGAGTATTTGAAAATTTTCGGACTTGAATTATAATTAATATAGCCGATACATAAACTTCTAACATTCCTGTGATTTGTAACGCGACACTAAAAATAACAACACAGCTGTTCAGTCGCTTACTAGTTTAGCGGCAGTAAAAAGTAACGAAAGGCCATAATCAGGCTCGTCAACATCAGGCTGCCTATCGCTACTAGTAATTTCTGACTGTTCAGTGCTTTTGGTGTCCATGAGTACGACTTTAAGCTTTCTGTAATCCCCATTTCGAGGTACAAATCTTCCTCTTCGACGGTATTAGGCACATCGCTGACAGGCGTGCCGACAGAAGCAGTGCAGGTACTTGTAGCGGTACAACTTTTCACTGAACTGTTGGGTAGGATGCCTTTCCCTGGAAATTTAATACCTTTTTGCTCCCACAGGCGTTTCACAGGGTTAACAGGTGTTTGCTCGAGCTCTAGCGCCTTTTGTCGGCTGGTAACGGCGAAACTCTCGTCGTATTCATGTATAAGTTTCTGAATTTCACTCATGTCTGGAACTTTGCCGTTGCAAATTCTCTCGAGTTTTCTTATGTCTGTATTGACAAGAAGCCATTGTGGAACCTTTTCTCCAGTAGTTGTTGTTCTCAGGTATTTTTGAGGATCGCTGTTTATTAGGTTCGCCTGAACTTTTGCAGCGAATGTATTAAGGCTAGCGAAATAACTATCTTTCTTCAACATAATATCCAGTTCTAATTGCTTGAGTTTGGTCTTCGCAGCTTTAAGGTCGGACTGCACTTTTTTGAAATATTTCTCCTCTTCTGGATTTCGCTTTATCTCTTTACATATTGTAGCAGAAGAACAGGGTGCAAACGAACACATAGTTTTGTTGTGCCCCGAATTGTGGCAATTCGAACACAGTGGTTTCTTGCTAGTTTCAAGCGACTTGAAGCTACTCTCGAGCTCAAATACCTCGTGTTGTTTCTTTGCAACAGTTTGTTCAGCATCCTGCTTTTCTTGCTCAAGTTTTTAAAACAATTTCTGAGTGGGAGATTCATAAGCTACAGTGTCTGAAGCTTTTGACTGATTAAATGCGGCTTCCATGCGTCGCGCCATTAGATGTTTAGGTTTTTTAGCCACATGCACGCTCCCGCTTTTTGGTGATGGCGATGGCGAAGTGCGGAGTCGTTTATGTGAGGCAGTTTCTTGTGGAGTTTGAGCTAGCTCACATATCTTTAGTTCAATCACCTTGAGGTTTTCTCTTGCAGAGTCTTTCGCAGTTTCTATCATGTCGATAAATGAATCCAAGTCATGTGCGGGGAGCTCGATCCAGTCATTGTTGTCTGCGTATTTTAAGCTCACTTCCTTGCCGCGAAGGCCAGTGAATCTTGTCAAGATACGATCTAGCAAGGACTCCATGCATAATGTTTTAACTTCCTCTGATGACAAAAAAAGCTTTAAACATTTTTCTTTTGGACCTCTGACCTTAAATTCATATCTATCCATCTTGTTCAAACTAAAGTGGAGCTAAATTTAACCGTCCGCGATCGACGCGATTTCAGTTTCGTACGTGCAGCACAAACAGCTGTTTAAGCGGGGAATTCGTCGATAAAAGTCGGGCGGGGCAGTAGAAGAAAGTGGGCGGGGCAGTGATACGAAAATTCGGGCCCATTTCACAGTTCGGTGGTTTTCGTAGTATGTGGTCACCCTCAAAAGTACCATTCGCCTGAAAGGGATTAAATGGAATCGTAGATGGGAAATTTGCAAAGTAGGAGTCTTTTTCTATGTGTATTTTACTCGCCTATTTGCTTCGAAAGGCTTTTTTTACGCATGCTACCTTTGAAAAAGTCCACTTTATTGATTCCAAATATGCTTATATAATAGATTAGCAATAACTTACAAACAACCGTAAAACCCTTAACAGACGTGCTTTTCTGCGTGTTACCCCTTTCAGCTCTAACTGTGTTATCAAATTACCTTTTCCCTGGCGAATATATTCACAAACCAAAGGGATCATAAAAATTCACTCTTAGCTTATCAAGAGCTTCAAGGGGTAACTGCTCACGTTTAACAGTGAAGACTAAAGTTTAAGGTCGCAACAAAGATGATATTTCATTCTGTTGTAAGATGGTGATTAACTGGTTAATACCTAAACATGTTCATGTATGGCAATGATCCATTGATCCAGGGAATGTAGACCCTGTATGAATTACAGATCACGAACTTGACCACTCAGGGACGGATCAAGAGGAGATGGATTGTGTGGCCAGCAAGCCACCTTTATCCACCAGAAAAATAAAAAATCCCCAAGTTTTTTGACTGTCTATTGAATTCATAGGCAAGCAAAGCACTCAAGCCTACTTGGAAAGATTTGGAAGATCGTGCCAGCTATCGTGTACACAGCTGTGCACTCAAAGTTGACAAACACATAAACGTAGCGAAATAAATTGCGAAGACACCAGCGTAATTTCTTTCTCTCCTTTTAAAGATGAAACACCCAGTCATAGTTTCTATAGGTCTTCAAGTTGTTAAGCACAAAATTGAATCCAAAAGTCTGCAACTTACCGAACTGCCCTTGTTTTTCCGCCACTTCGATCAGGCGAAGCTTGACCACGTGACTATTTTGGCGGGAAAAACCTCACGTGGGATTATGCGGTTCATGGTACAGCGGTCGTACAATAAACGTATTGGTTGATATTTATGTATTTATTTAGTTAGTTAGTTAGTTAGTTTAATTTATGTTAATTCATTTTCCTTTTATTTAATTTTAGTTTTGTTTTACTTTGATGTTTTTTTTTGTTTTTTTGTTTTGTTTTTGAAAGCACACATCGGCCATCGGCCCCGGCCCCGACCCCAGCCCCAAGTCGGCGTTTAACCGACACCCGCGAAAGCACTTAGTCAGTGAGGCAAGAAACCTTTTTTTTTTTTACAAATTATGTTTAAATTGATCTATGTCGTGAACCTAAACTTGTGAACCGACTCTAGTTATTTGCAGTGAGAAAATTTTTCAAAGTTTCACTTTGCTTTGGTTTGTTTTTTGTTTTGTTTTGTTTTAATCGCCTATACGTACCATCAATCTTTAGAATGTGATGAAAACAGACCAATCACAATTCTTATTTTTGTTAGGATGGTTAAAATTTTTGTTAGGATGGTTCAAAACACTTTAAAAGTCAAACCACCAGAGTGCAAGTTGTTTTGTAGTCTAAAATCGGGATCACAAAGCAAATTGTTCAGTAAAAATTCGGCGTAATTTTGGCTCATGCATTCGCTAAAACAGGCGTAAAGATCAAGAGCTTGTTTTAAAACATGGCCAGAAATTGCGGACATTTGAGCCCGCGCATGAGGCAGCGGGTCAATAAACAAATATATGCTAATGAGGCAACATGGCGTCTTCGAGAAAATCCCTCGTGGTTGACTACAAACAACTTCATTCGTTTTCCTCTGTCGTTTTATATGACACTGCCACCCGCTCGAGAAAAGGAGGAATATTTTTTGATGTGGATAGAATTATTACCCGGCGAAAATGTGGCTCGGTAAGTCTTGTGATTATTCTTTTATTCGTTGTGTTTTTATTGTCCCCTAGTCGCCAAGTGGTTTCTGTATTTAAGTATTCTGTGTATTGCTATTCTAGGGTTATGATTACTTGTTAAAATGGAGAGGATAGCCACTGGGAGCTTGCAGCTGGGAGCCAGCTGAAAATTTTACTCCGGATTTGCTAAGGTTAATCAAGAGATTGTAATCTTATTTTTCTGAACTTTAAAAAGTGGAGTATCACGGAATTAAGCAATCCTTACTAATTTTTCAGATCATTTTTGAGGCCAACTCAAATCAATGATGAAAGTCTTATCAAAGGAAGTCGAGGATTTGTTGTTGGGATGCTAACTGGTCTGAAAAGTTCCTCTCACTCACCCTTTTATTTTGATCTGGAATTTTACATTTGGCGCTTTGTTTCACATGACAAAGGAACTCCAGAACACCGAGGACATTTTTCATTAAAAAAAAAGACTTCACAAGGCTCAAATACCTTCCCACACACTGGTTGTACTTTTTGAACGAACATGGAGAGGGTTTGGCCATAGACTTCCCTACTAAGATAAACTGAGCCCGTGTTGTCTTGGTCCCCAGTTCATCATTTTAACAAAGATGGGATACTCTGCAAGGCTCCTAGGTATCCCTTGGAGAAGCTATGTGTTGAAATGGCAAAAAAACCATGCAACGTAGAGAATGTGTTTAATGTAGTGTGCAGACCAGCCAGCATTAACAGCAAAAAAATTATTATGTTAAAGATTCCATTTCCTAATTTGTTTGTTTGTGAAATGAATGGAGTCTCATAGGTCTGCCCTTTCTAATAGTTGATGTTTGTTCAATAAATTGTCAAACAAACTGTGTAATTGAGCTGACTGTAAAACAGCTCTATACTGTTCTTGTAGTGTTTTTAGCTTTCTCACTCAAGTGGTAATTCCCATTTGTTTCAGTTTGGTTTTGATTTCATCAGCAGTCATGTCTGCTATGTTTCTTTCATAATCTGGCTCTTTATGGTGAAGACGGGAACGCTTTGCTCGACTTTCATTAAGGCCGAGACACACTAGGCGACAAGTCTCTGCAACATGTCGCGGGGACAAGTCGCCGCAACAATTCGCCTCGTCTGACACAGTGATTTTTTTGGGAAAATCATTGTCAATGCGGCAGAAATTTGTCGCTGCGATCAGTTGCACGAATTCAAACCAGACTGAATTTGCGACTGATCGCAGTGACAAAATTCTGCCGCAGTGACAATGATTTTCACAAAAATTCACCGCGTCAGACGAGGCAAATTGTTGCGGCGACTTGTCCTCGCGATTTGTCACAGCGACTTGTTTTGAAGGCAGTACACACGGAGCAACTTGTCGCAGAGACCTGTCGCTGCGACTTGTCGCCTAGTGTGTCTCGGCCTTTAATGCCACTGGACCACTAACTATTCGCCCTCTTCCGGTACTGCTGAAGAGTTCGCTGTAGGGAGCTTAGAATCTCGAATCGTTTTCTCACTAGGAGCACATCTTTTGCGGCGTCCTGATTGAAAATATATTTTAGCAAGAGGGCTTGCAGTTCTGAGATATTGTAAAATTTTAATCGGCTAATAATAACAATTGTTATAGCAACGTGGTTACAGAATACACAACCACTTCAGGTCAACTTGCTTTCATTTGTTAGTTAATAAAATGACTTAGGCATTAGCCAGTAGCTCTTGTTATTTGATTGGATTCAAAAGAGTGACTCTGCTTTCTTTGGTTTAGTCTCAGTTTTTTTTTTTTTTTTTTTTTTTTTGTCATTATGACTAAAAAGTCACATTAAAAAGTAACATTTGGGCCCCTGGGTGTTTCCCTGATGTTCTTGCAATGTTGAAAATTGAGTTTAAATTGTTCCTGCACTGGTTAATCAAGTAACAGCATGAAAACTGATCATCAGTCATTGAGATTTCATGATATGCTGCATCCCCCACGCAAAACTTATCCAAAATGTGTAGAAGGGCTTTAACAGTATCCTTCTCATTCTCTGGAAGCTTTTGGAAAGACAATCTGTCATTATTCGAACCACATTCCATTTCGGTTAATTTGCCATTGACATCTTTCATTCAGATTGACTCGAGTGTGAGTCCAAAGGTTTCTAAAAACCAAAGGGCCCTTTCAGCTCTGGTCTTTAGTTTCTTTATTTTTCTGTTTCTTTGCCGGTTTCCTACTTCATGGAGTTGATGACCTCTATTTTTCAAACTGTCCGTGCAATTAATATGAACTGAGTTATCTTCAAGGTGGTCCAGATGTGCTGAGAGTTCTCTGTTTTGTTTGCATTGTCTTTCTATCACACCCTCAACATTTTTTACATCACCTTCAAGATTTGTTACTTCACCCTCAAGATTTTTCACTTTAGTTTGTTCATCCACAATTTCTTGTAACAGCACCTCGCATCTCTTTTCAAGGACTTGAACTTGCTCTTCCAGTTCTTTATTATCCTCCTCACATTTTTGAAAACGTTTTTGGAGACCGCCAACATTTACCAGTTCATTCAGGTTCACTTGAATCGATTTTGTCTAGTTGCAAAAAGACTCTTTTGTTTTCATGTAGACCACGGCTCTGGGAATAAGTTTTTGCAACCAGTATTCTCAAGCACTCTTCAAGCCTTTCATTTCCATTCTTAAACATAACGGGTAAATTTGATGCAGTCAATTGCAAGGGCTCCAGGTAAGAGATGTTCACTATGACTTGCTTTAGCTCTCTCCATTTTAACAATGCCTTGTGCGGTATTTTTATACTGACGTTCCAGCTCTCTGTTTAAAAATATAGTGCAAGGACGACGTATTTTCCGAAATTTTAGTTGAAAATTCGCTTTTAACTCTTCTCGCCGCGTATAATTTTCCGACATGGCAATATACAAAGAGAAGGAAAAAAATTTCCCTCGCAAATATCAAAATTCCCGCAAAACAAAATGGTAATAACCGCTGGGAAAAAACATGGACTATGGGCTCATATACGGCTGATGAGAAGCAAAAGTGAAGCATACACAAACCAAATTGGTATTTAGTGGTGAAACCACTGGTCTTAAATATTGTATTAACGTAAAACTAGAGAAAAATATCTTTCAAATGATGTCTTTTGGAGCGAAATTGGAGCACAGACGCCCGGAATATCGTAGCTCAAAGATGGCGAATTTGGGGATTTTATCGTGGATTGCCGTGGGATGTTCACCGAAGCCCATTTTTTCGTGGTTTTCAAAAGTAAAAAGGAAACATCGAAAT
Source organism: Pachyseris speciosa (assembly GCA_016490735.1). NCBI lineage: Eukaryota > Metazoa > Cnidaria > Anthozoa > Scleractinia > Pachyseridae > Pachyseris > Pachyseris speciosa. Next base: position 124,559 of record JAEMWC010000827.1, on the reverse strand, counting down.
TAGTCGTATGGAGCTGTGAGACACAAGTTGAGTTATTTTAACATATATATTTTTCATTCCTGTATACACATTTTAACGATCGCATTCGGTTTTACGATTATCGTTGTTTATAAACTATGAGTTTTGATTCTGTCGATAATTCTCCCTCTACGCCTTGTAATTTTTCGCGTTAAAACTGCTCGCAGAAAACCTTCAAAAGGAAACATGAAATTTTAAGTTTCATTTGTGTACGATGTGTTTTGTAATGGACGAGTCTATCGTGTCTGGCATACACATTTTTACATTTGCTAATTTTTCGAGAATTATTCCATTAAATATATCATGCTTCATACATTTTCTTAGTACATTTTGGCGTTCGATTTCTTCGCTGCAAGGCTATAGATACTGCCGGATTTGACATTCGCAGGCTCAATGTCTCCGATTTCTGGCGATGAGATACTCACGAAGGTGAACTTCTGAGTGAAAAAATGAAGAGCAAAAGATTTTTCTGGTAATAAGCTTACAAATTGGATCGACTTGCATGGCGCCCGGCGTAGCGGGGTTGAGATTGTGGTTGAAAAAACAAAATTATTCAGCGCGTCAAGAGCTTTCACTTTACCAGGGCATCTTGCAGCTCATCAACCGAATAGCTCAAACTTGGAGGACGAAGTTCTTTCTTTGGACAAACCGTTTGCGGTGTTTACGGATGCGTGTTTTTAAGTGGATGTTTATTTTAAGTGGTGAAAACCTCTACAGCTTAGGTGAATAAAACTTAAACTAGTAGTAATCGTAGATTAGAAAGGGCGTTCGAGTATTGGTAGGTTTGGTATGTTAACCCTAAAACCACCATATGGAGGGCCATGTGGTCCATGATGATCATTGAACACTAAAAGCACCTTGACAGCATCTTGGAAAGCCTCAAAAATATCAACTTTGACTAACCCAATATTAAAACATAGTTTCTGAAAATAGTTGTAGCAGCAACGAACAAATTATTGTAGAAATCGGCAATTTTTTGAGCTTTATCCAGACAGTAATCCCCCATAAATTCCTTCAGCTCCTCAGGCCTTGTTCCGACCCAACATGGTATGTTCCTTCGCATGGCATATTTGTTTGTTTCAGTGACGAAATCGAAATGACCGATCCGTGTTGTAAAAAGGTGTACAAAATATTTCTCAGACATTTGTTTATCCTGATATAACAAATTTCAGTCGAGGTCGTTTCTTGAGAGGTAAGGTGGCAGATCATCCACTTCAATCGCCAATCCTCGCAACAAAGAACCTTCCCTGCTTGCAGAGGTCTCTGGCAGAGCCCCACTTTCATCGTGTTCAACAACTCGATCAAACAGGTCTTGTTTTCGAAACATTTCGGCGATTCAATTCCGCTTTTACTTGATGAATTGTCCACTCATTGTAGTTGTATCGCCGCCATTTTTACTTTCGCCATTTCCAGGCTGTAGCAGCTCATTTAAGACATTTAGACATAACTTTCGTCTTCCTCGCCGACGGCCGCCATTTTGAAAGCTTTTGAGTTGGCTTGGCGATGATGTCATTCTTGTTCGCCCCCGCAGATTGCTTGCAGATTGCAGGGGCAGCTCATGTCAAGACCCACCCGTTGTCCAAAATCTCGATTCAGTCTGGATTAGAACTGCGTTCTGCGAACGCAATAAATTTCAGCATTTGGTTTAATTGTGCTACTTTTGTTCAGGACTGAAACTCTTATTTACCTCTCGAATGGATGTAAAAAATAATCATCAACACTCGTTTTGAACGCAAATTAAGAAGTAGTTGAATTGTATGTTTGGTTTGGGAGTGAACGAGTGTTTTTACTTCGCTTGGCTGGGCACGACTGTTTTTCGACCTGCCTCAGCAGTGTTTAGAAAATTTTGCCCTTTTGTTATTAACACGTAATCGGAATATCGCTTGTGTTTTCAAAAGTTGCTAAAATTTCCGTCGCCGCTGCGTGACTGGGACAATTTCAGTAACTTTTGAAAACACGCTTGATATTAATCCTTAATTTTCATGCTTTTATTTAATGTTGTTACTTGCCGATGCATCTTCCAAATCCATTGATGTTAACCGCTCTTTTATCATGCTCGTTTTCTTGGTCATACAAGATTTCTGAGTCAAGATAAAAACCGAGGGAAAACTTGGGAAATTTCGTTTGGGTCGAAGGCGTGCGTAGCTGGCCGTGCATCTGTACTCTCATAAAGCACGCTGTTTTATCCAATCAGAACACGCGTTATATCGAAACTTTATTATAAAAGCTGGTCAAGGTCAAAGCATGGAAAGAAAACAGTGTTCGCAATTTACAAATTCCACGCCACTTTTAAATTTCAAACCTGCATAGAGTCAAGACTAACAATGCTGTGGAGTCAAGAAAAACAATGCTCTGGTCAGGTTTTGCCATCTTTCCCAGTAACAGCAGTGCAAATATCTTTGTTACGCATGAATAGAAGAAAACAATCAGGCATGACAATGCATTTCTCCAGCAAAGTAATAGCATAGAGATGAACTGAAAACAACATATCAGCTCCAAAATAGTGCAAACGAACAGTCTGGACAGTTGTTTTTCCAACTGAATCCTTTATTCAGAAAGTAAACATTGCAAAACAGCTCTTACGATTCCAAAGTAAAAGGGAAATTTGAAAAACAAAAAGAACAAAAAAAGAGCTCTATCAGCTCCCTTTTTATCAGCAACCTCAACCAAGCAGCCAAACAGCAAGAATCTGACCCTCTTACATCCTGGGAAATTCCACATATCTTTGAGCGGGAAAGTCCAAGCAAACAATTCTGACCAGGCTTCAATCCTGCACTAACAGATGTCCAGGCACCTTCAACTTTCAATAAAACTTTCACAAGTGAAGATTGAAGCTTGGTGAGACAAGGCTCATTTGCTCAAGGGCCCCTTGTCCATGATTAACAATCTGTCAAAAGCTTGAAACGAGCGTTTGAGAAAAGTTTGTTGTATTCATAGTTAAATAATAATAATAATAATAATAATAATAATGTTGACAATTTATTATAGCGCAACTTTCCATAAAAAATGATCAAGTGCTCTTTACATGTTTAAAAATGAAATATGAAAAATTCACAATAATCGGTAAAAAGAATCAAAACTAGAAATAAAAAAGATAACAAACAAAAAAAAATAAAATGTGTCTTTAAACTCTGCTTAAAATAATAGTACCAATAAAAATAATCAGTTTATTAAACCCTTTGGTAGTGTATAACACTAAATTACAAGGGAGGTGGTCAATTCTACACAAAATAGCATAATTACACCTGACACAGAAGGCAAAAACAATTAAACCCTATTATAACAGTGAGTAACGAAACTACTAAGGCGGTCCGTTCTGACTAGGCGGAAATCAGAACGGGAGCAACCAGATCTCAGCCCATACCAATGAGCGACACTCGTGGACTGTGGCAACAGGTGTGAGAGGAAAACGGACTTCTTGATGTTAGATATAAAACGCCTGCAAGCTTCATCTCGGCGCGCCAGCAGCGTAGGCAAGCCACAGATCACTAGTGCCGATTCATAAGAGCAATCCGGAAAAATGATTCTTAGAGCAGACTTCTGCACGCTTTCAACCAACTGAACCAGACAAGCGGGTAGCGCGGCCCACACCGGAGATGCAACTTCTAAAATGGGCCGCACAAGGCTACAATAAACTTTAATGAGATCAGCTGGTGGGAGGCCTGATTTGCTTAAGACACGTAAAACGTAGAGACGCTTGCGTGCTTTCTTCACAATATAGTCGCAGTGAATAGACCACGACAAATTGTGCGACAGATGGACACCGAGCAACTTATAAGATGACACCTGCTCTATAACACAGCCCGACATCTGTAAGGGAGATGGGTCCGAAGGCTTATACTGTAGGAATTCTATGCGTAACTCTTTACATTTGGATGGATTTAGCTTCATACCATGACTACTAGCATATGAACAAATATCCCTCGCTACAAAGGGTAGCAAACTGATTGAACATCTAGGAATAATTTCTAAGACTGAAAAATCGTCCACATACTTAACTCTAGTTTTCCAGTCATTCACTAGGTTGTTGACGAGGACTGCAAACAACAGGGGGCTAGCCTTGTCCCCTGAGGGATACCGCACCTCGGGATAACGCTGCTGGACAGAGCACTACAAATTTTGACTTGTTGCGACCTACCCGACAAGAAGGCCCCAATCCATCTAATTAATGCCTCGTGCACCCCAAATCGCGAAGCTAAGAAACCAAATCAGAATGATCCACCAGGTGAGAAGTTAATGTAACTGGCCTTAGATCGTTCTTAATACATTTAGGTGGCATACATTTGGGGAGGGGCTCGACTACAGACTCCTTGATCTGATAAGGGATGAAACCTTGCACTAACGAGGCATTGTAAGTGTCAGTAACTACTGGAGCAAGTTCAAAAGCAGTTTATTTGAAATTGCCATCCCAGCCCTTGCTGATGAGCACAGGCACCAGCAAATGACCCAAAACACAATTATTAGGGCAATTCGGACACATTTGCAAGGTAAATTCTGCAAACGATTCTGCCGACCAGAAACTGTATTCAAATGGGCCCACGTAACCAGCCGCCATGTGCCAATATATAAGCATGACTTATCCAGTCCTCCCCAATTGCTCGCATTTAACAAAAAAGCTAAGGTTTCCTTACATTTTCTAAGGTAAAAGACCCTCTTAAGATAATTAGCCAACTCAACAACGCCTGCGTCACCGTTGTTTGCATCATGCAATTCTTTGCTGAGCTTTTCTATGAGAATTGGGTGACCGAGATAAAGTTGGCCCTACTTGATGTGTCTTAAATTTACAGATCCTCGTTTGCCCTGGTTTCTTCTTACTTTGTCACTTTTTGTTTGAATATCATCAACATTTAATGAACATTTCCTTGACTGTTTCATGTTTCGCTTCGATACTTCTTTTTATAAACTAAGCAAACGCGAAGCCAGGATCCATACGCCATCAGCCAAGTTTCGACGTTTCACGACTACTCTGAATAGCTTTCTTCCCCGCTATATCCGATCACCGTGGGTAATAATGACTTTTAAAACTTGATTCCTTCACCTAAATTTGCGATTTTACACCCAAAAAATTGGACAGAAATAGCCATTTTGGTATATGCGCATATTTAATTTTGAGCCGCGTTGTCCCTTGTAGGCGTGTTCAGACGAGAAAAAGATGTCTCGCTTGCCAGAATTTCCCTACCTGCCAAGGCGAGAAAGCTCACCTCCCCGAGTTGTCTTACCCACCCTAGTTATCTCGACTACCGCATGTAAACGGTTTGTTGAACTTTCCAAGGAAACACCGTATCTCCTCGAATAAGCGCCCACACTCTAATTAGCACCCTCCCCCGAATAAGCGCCAACCCCTCTACCAAAATAGCAAATAAGCGCCCCCTCTCCTTCTCAGCGCTGTCTGAAATAGTTCTATTGTCCCTTTATTTATAACCTTTTAAGCTTCAACTATACCGGTGCTTGCAGAGTGCTTTTGTATGTGCATTGTCCAAAAGAGAGTTAACAGTTCATTGAAAGAAACCTTATAGAGCGTTTTCATTCACGTGACTACCACCCATATTGGAATAGAGAATTAACTCTAAAGTGTGAATTAAAGTGCTACTTAAACCCATGAATAACCCACTGGGCGTTAGCCCTAGTAAAGGGAAACAGGGAACCACACGAGGCAAAGAAAAAATCTTTTGACCTCGGTGGGAATCGAACCCACGACCTCCGGATTAGATCTACCGTTACTCTGCCGACTGAGCTACAAGGTCGCACAGAGAAAGTCGGGGACGATAACTTTAGAGTTAATTCTCTATTCCACTATTTGTGTTCCTAGTGCTACGCGGCACAACATTCATATGTACCCTTACTTTCTCTTTGCCGCGATTCACCATCTAAAATCGTCCCCGACTTTCTCTGTGCGACCTTGTAGCTCAGTCGGCAGAGTAACGGTAGATCTAATCCGGAGGTCGTGGGTTCGATTCCCACCGAGGTCAAAAGATTTTTTCTTTGCCTCGTGTGGTTCCCTGTTTCCCTTTACTAGGGCTAACGCCCAGTGGGTTATTCATGGGTTTAAGTAGCACTTTAATTTACACTTTAGAGTTAATTCTCTATTCCACTATTTGTGTTCCTAGTGCTACGCGGCACAACATTCATACCACCCATATTGGTTCACTGAAACAAAAGAAAAGATTTGCATAAAAATAGAGTTCAATTCCCAGAGGTTTAGCTTGGGACACCAACATAGCCGCCGTTTCTTTGTTTTGAGACACCAACATGGCCGCCGTGACGTCATGTAAAAGCACTCTATTAAGCGACTCTTCTCTTCTATTAAGAGCGGATGTCTGTAAATATCGACTAAAGGTAGGAATTATAAAATTTTCGGAAAATCCGAAAAACATTCTGCGGACTACCCTAGGTATTCTATTAATGAAAATATAAATTTTACTTTCATCGGATGAATATTTTAGTCATATGGATGGTGTCAAGTTCAGGCGCCTTATAACATCTGCCAGATCGCTTTTTCGAGGCCCTAGACCGGGCTACGGAGAGAGCTCGATTTGAATCTAATTGAAATATCATTCAAGCCACAAAGCTTCTTATCACATTCAAGAGGTCTGAACACGCATTTTGGGTGGTCGTGCCCTTGAATTGATTGCGACTAGAATATTTTACAGATTTTTAAATATTTACAAAATTTTGAGGATTTCGGGGGAAGAAAATTTTGTCGAAATGCGAAGGCCAAAAATCACACCCGGTACCTTATTTCGAACAATAAAAACCATTCTACATTAAAAAGCAATCTCGAAGCTTTCAAAATATGTTTTTGAAACTTTGGGCAACATGTGAAGTGAATTTATTCACGGAGTACTTGAGTGAAATTTGACCCTTTTGACTTGACAGTTTTGAGGTTCTGCGCGACACAAATATTTCAGCCAAAATAAGTGTAATTTAGGCAATCTCAAGTCTTACAGTTATACATACATGCTATAAAATTTTGAGGATCTCAGGGGAGGAAAATTTTGTCGAAATTCGAAGGCCAAAAATCACACCCGGTGCCTTATTTCAAACAACAAAAACCATTCTACATTAAAAAGCAATCTCGAAGCTTTCAAAGTATGTTTTTGAAACTTTGGACAACATGTGAAATGAATTTATTCACGGAGTACTTGAGTGAAATTTGACCCTTCTGACTTGACAGTTTTGAGGTTCGGCGCGACACAAATCAATACTCAAATATTTCAGCCAAAATAAGTGTAATTTAGGCAATCTCAAGTCTTATAGTTATACATACATGCTTCATAGACATTGAATACAAACTTTATAACAATTTTCAGCCGAAAAGAACTCATATCCCAGCTTTTATGTAGTAAACTTGCCTCGCCAAATAAATGTGAACATGCACTGGGCCAAGTTGTTTACACTCAAAGCCAATAGTTCAAAATCTACACCAAATATCTATCCTGTGTAGTATATAATCAGGTGCACGATATGTTTGTTTGTACCTTTTGTCCTTGTTCGTCCTCATTTCCGCAAATCGATGTGTCACGAGTCTTGTGGAGGTACTGTTGCGTGGTTGGATATTGTGTTGCATAACATAACAAACGGAAATCGAACCCAGGACCCGGGACACAGGCACTTCTAAGTGAGCTTGTTAGGGAAAAATAAATTCTAGATTGAAAAAAAAAAAAAACGCAAATCGCAACCTGACCTCGGCAGACTTCCCCTGCTCACTTGGCTGGTGCCTTTTTTCTTGCAGTACAGTAGTCTTTATAGATCGTTTTCACCTTCACGCAAAAAACCCGGCGTACAACAATAAATTCCGAAACCGTTCCATGAAAGAAGCCAAGAAAATGAAATGCGACAAAAGACTAGCAAATGAGCAATTTCACAAGACTCAGATCTGTGTGGCACACCGTTTCTGAGTTATCTGCCTAAACTTTTAATTTTCACGCAACTTTAAAGAGCTTTGTAATTGTATGCAGACGCCATATACACTGAAGTAAGTACATGTACAAGTAAGGTACCCCAAATCAACCAATACAGTGTTCATTAACTTCAACCTGGTGCAAATAAAAACTCAGAAAACCTTGCTATTTTGATTTTAGAATTTGATGACGTCACGGTAGGAAAGTAAACCACGCCCTGACTCGTAGCACTAATTCGAACTGTAACTTTTGCCGACAGCGCCATCCGATACCAGAATCCTGGCGGTGCTTCGGGAAAATCGACATTTCAAAGCTCAAGTCATGAAGTTATAATATACCTGGAATCAAAAGGAAAATAAACATAATGGGAACTGCAATTTAGGTATGTCGGGAGCGCGTGGGTATATTCATTGCCCGACTGAGGAAATATTGCAAGAATCGCTTAGGGACAAGGGTAACATTTATCTTCTTTCCGGCGCAGTCGATGTCCGCGATCGCATTCCAAGACGCGAGAGACAATAGCAAAATACATTCCAAAGGGAGAGTTTTTGTTTGTTTGTTTTTTTCATCACAGAGGGAAGCAGATGCTTATTGCTTTCACAGGTGATCGTTCATAGCACGAATTTTGCCAGCAAAGGAAGTAAAGATAAAATTTATGGGCAAAATGTTATATCACACGATATATTTTCAGTCCCAAGTTTAGTCACAATCCTCAAGACATGCTCAAGGATCCAGCCTTGTTTTATTTCCAGCCCCTTTGGGAATGAGTGCAAAGTGTGCTGGTTCCCTCAGCATGTTATCAAATCTAGTTTTATTCGCAGGCTACCTTGTCTTACCGGGGACTACCGGGGACTACCGTACGAAGTACTAAGTCCCTTATTCTTAAACAGCAAAATAATCTTCATTAACAGCTCTCAGAATAAAGAATATCAGCCCTTGAGCCTAAAAGTTGACTTTTTTCAGAACTAAGTTCCGGTTGTATGTTGTGTAGAACTTGGGTATAGAACTGAAGTAAGCATACAACTGGTTCGGGTAAAATATTTTCTTCAATCCTACAGCGTATATCTTTATCTCAGTATGCTGTGGGGACTGGCCATTAATTATTTCAGAGTAAGAGTGCGAATCGTAGACAGCATCAATATTCTTCGTTCTTTAATCTCCTACAAGAGGAAAAACTGTAATGCTAACTCGGAGAATCGTACCCCTGAATCGGTGGATACTTCTCTGATTTAGCACTTATTGTACTGCTCTCGGCCATGTGCCTTTAAACTGTTCTTCTCAATTCGCCTAAAGTGAACAAATCAACCTTAAATTTCATGGTATCATCCCCAATTTTTGAAATGAAATGCCAGGTGATTTAAGTTGTACTGAGACTGCTCTAACAATAATGCCTAGCTGTTGTCATGTATGGTGACTAATTCACTGCATCTCTTGGTTGTTTGCTTTAAACAATCATGATCTAGATTTGGGTGAATTTGAGAATCAGTTTATAGAGTAAGGACGTCCGTTCTGTAAGGAGAAATTAAATACATTGATCACTCTAAAGACTGGTTTAACCACACTGTTTTGTTTTGATGTTCAACTCAGCTACTGTGGTGGATTAGGAATCAGGTCAATACCAACTAATTTTTCAGAACTAAGTTCCGGTTGTATGTTGTGTAGAACTTGGGTATGGAACTGAAGAAAGCATAAAACCGGGTCGGGTAAAAGATTTTTCTTCAATCCTACAGCTTATACCTTCATCTCAGTATGCTGTGGGGACTGGCCATTAATTATTTCAGAGGAAGAGTGCAAAAAATAAAAATAAAATAAAACTGAAATTCTCGGGGAATGTGCATGGATATTCCTTATCTTGGCCAATCAGCAAGCACTTTATAATTCCTGATTGCTCTTTCACTTGATAAAATACCAAAAAGATCACACTGAGGGCAAGGAAATCGCATGTAGAGTGTTATACATCAGCTCTAGCTTGCAAAAAAGCGTTATACGCTTTTGACACCCGTTGATTAATAAATCAAGTTATGAGGCAATAGGTAAACCTATTTATTTTTACCTGCCTTGCAACTCCGGTGCGCGTGCGCAACACCATAGTACAGCTTATTAAACACGAGAGTAAAAAGAAGGTGTGTCTCAACCTTACCAACCCTCGCTAATATCAGCTCTGCTTCCGTCTTCAAACCACAGTTAGCAATACTGACTTGTAGGGTGTCTGTGAAGTGGAGCTCAATTGACCAGTTGCAGTCTCTGATACGCGTGTACTGAATGTGCCCGGGTATTTGGTACTTGAACCGCACTTTCCCCCAACCAACGCTCCATATTCGCATGCTGTATCGTCCACATTAGCGAGCAGATGTGTTCTAGCTGGCAATGAAGCTTTCTTATTTTCAATGCTAGAGAAAACTATATACCACGAAACTACGCTACCAAAATGGATCCCGCAAGCACAAGATTAGACTGTATTGGGACGTTGTTATTTGTGCACATGCTTTATACAATGAGGTGTTAAAAAAAGTATTGCACAACGTATTAGGTTATCTCCTCATCTGTTAGACAATCAGGACAAATAAAAAAGTGCTTAACTAAAACAAACAAACAAACAAAAAGAACAAATTATTTACATTGCACCAGTGAATTGTTTGCCACGTTCGAAGACCAGGAATCTGTAATCATGGTACAACGGCAACGTATCAAAATTTGAGCTTAAGCTCATTCCATTGGCGCAACTATAACATATAGATCAGTGATGGAATTTTTTTCTCCACCCGGAAATAAAACTGAAGTAGCCGGATCTCCTTGTGTTTCTTGTTACGGACAGCAGAATCTCGACTCACGCAACAACTGTTTCACGAGACGCGTGACACGTCGAACGTGCGGGGATTTCGCTGTAGTTTTTGGATCTTTTTGCAGAAATGAAGACGAACAAGGACAAAAGGTACAAACAAACATATCGTGCACCTGATTATATACTAAGCAGAATAGATATTTGGTGTAGATTGTGAACTATTGGCTTTGAGGAGTCTTTGAGTGATAAGAACATGACCCAGTGCATGTTCACATATATTTAGCGAGGCAAGTTTAGTATCTAAAAGCTGGGATATGCCGGAGTACTTTTCGGCTGAAAATTGTTGTAAATTTTGTATTCAATGTCTATGAAGCATGTATGTATAACTGTAAGACTTGAGATTGCCTAAAGTACACTTATTTTGGCTGAAATATTTGTTTGAGTATTGATTTGTGTCGCGCCGAACCTCAAAACTGTCAAGTCAGAAGGGTCAAATTTCACTCAAGTGCTCCGTGAATTTCACGTTCCCAAAAATTCATTTCACATGTTGCCCAAAGTTTCAAAAACATATTTTAAAAGCTTCGAGATTGCTTTTTAATGTAGAATGGTTTTTATTGTTCGAAATTAGGTACCGGGTGTGATTTTTGGCCTTCGAATTTCGACAAAATTTTCCTCCCCCGAAATCATCAAAATTTTGTAAATATTTAAAAATCTGTAAAATATTCTAGCCGATATCAATTCAAGGGCACGACCACTCAAAATGCGTGTTCAAATCCCTTAAATGTGATAAGAAGCTTTGTGGCTTGAATGATATTTCAATTAGATTCAGATCGAGCTCTTTCCGTAGCCCGGTCTAGGGCCTCGAAAAAGCGATCTGGCAGAGGTTATAAAGTGCCCGAACTTGACACCATCCATATGACTAAAATATTCATCCGATGAAAGTAAAATTTATATTTTCATTAATAGAATACCTAGGGTAGTCCACAGAATTTTTTTCGGATTTTCCGAAATATTTATAATTCCTATTTTTAGTCGATATTTACAGACATCCGCTCTTAAGAGATTCTTCTCCTTCATTCATTGATGCCAGTGTAGTCGAAGCTTAAACATAATTTCAGATAAAGTGACAATGGAAACAGGTTTTCCTGGTATCCCTACCATTTAAAAAAGTAAAGGGGAGGCTTATTCGAGGAGGGCGCTTATTTGCTATTTTGGCCGAGGAGGTGAGCGCTTATTCGGGGGAAGGCACTTATTTGAGGAAATACCATCAGTTTATGTTACTGATCCTCACGCCGGATTTGATGGCCTAATTTTGGGCGTGAACAAAAATGCATATAATATTACAAAACATCAAAAAACAAAATATAAATATCAAACCCTGAACATATTAATATATACAACGTTTTGCAAGTTCACAATTTCAAGTTTGCTCTAGCGTCTAGAAGGCCTTACCTGAACTCATTCTAGTTACGTGAAAACAGGTATATTAGAGACCTTAAGATCGAGGTTTGGCCATCTTACTGCAAATGGCAAACGGCGGTTTGCGGTTAGCGGTTTCACGTTAGCTGTTTGCCCGTATCCGGGACTTAAGATTCGCGGGTAACAAATAGCCGGCCGCCATGTTTGTTTTCATTCATTCGTTCAATTCTATTTTAGCTGAGAAATCGTCTTAAAAATTGCGTTTCTATGAAAAAGAATTCGATAATTAATAGGCGAAAGAGTTCTAAAAAGTAGTATTTCCTCTCAAACGTGGGATTGTGATGTTTTAAGGTGCAAAAATCCTTGCGGTAAATCACTTACCTCTAGACCGTGGTCTAGCCGTACAAACGTGAACCTCAAACCGCAAACCTGACGGCAAGGCACTGGTCACGTGACTTCTTGACGTTCGCGGTTCGCGGGAAATGCCGAAAAACCTCAATCTTAATCTCTCTATTTTAATCGCATTTCCATTTTATTTAATATTTCAGAAATTATTTACAGAGGAATCAAAAGCTACACATTGTTATAACCGACAACGCTCATCAAGAATTTACGAAACGAGGAGACCCATTGCGAATCGAAAAACACTAATTTGGTTATTCGCATCAGCTGTTATCATTGAAGTATTTTTTTTACGGAAGCCCAGGGGGGCCACTGACCTGTTTTGTTTTTCTTTTTGACTTTTTCATTTTTGACTTTTACATTTTCCGTTTTGAGTTAGTTTCTTATTATTTAATTTTTGTTTTAGTTTTCGTTTTTAAGGTTTCGGTTTTTTCATTGTTCGTTTTGATTTTATTTTTTGATTATTTAATTTGCGTTTTAGTTTTAATTTCTAAGTCTGTCAATTTGTTTTTAAGTTTTCCCTTTTTAGCTTTCAGTTTTACTGTTTGTACTTAAAAGACAAAAACCAAAACCAAAACAAAAACAAAAACGGGTAGACGGGATAGACCATCATGCTTTGCTGTTGTTGCACAACACGGCGGCTTAGATCACAAACAACTTGATCAAGTACTTTACCCCATCCTCTGTTGGTTTCATGTTTGGAAGTGTTGACAGGCCTAACACGACTCCTGCTGGTTTTGTCATGTTGGGCACTTTGATGTTCCTCAACTGACTACTCCACTTGAGCCAGTCTCACGCATTGACACTGTTCACTTCAGCGTTCCAACCAATCTTTCCATCGCACGCCTCTGTGTAAATTCGCTTGCCCTCTACCATGGTCGGTGAAAGTATGTCGAGTGGATCATATATCCTTGAGTGCTGACTGAGTATAGATCGTTTTCTTGGATTTCGTTCACCTTTATCAGTGTTTGGTTCTCTAGCTCATCCTCCCTCTTGTCTCACACGATTCCGAGCAACTTGCTTGGATTGTCCTCATTGTCTAATTCTGGGATGTTGGGAACTTGGCGCCTTCAAGATTCTCAGTTGTTTTCTGTTTGAATTCCTTTAGTTCCTCCACGACAGTTCCGGTTTTCATGAGATTGTCCACATAAATGTTTTCTTTTCGCGCTTGGACAGTATCCTCTAACTCTGGTTGCTCATTGAAATGATGCTGAAGGGTATCCCCCAGTATGAACGGGCTAGCTTCTGCTCCGAAAGTAGTATAGTACTTGGGGGTACCAGATCATTTTTGAATTTATGGTTCAATCTGATGAAATTGCCAGGTCTAACTTGCTGATCCGCTTTTCTGTCAACCATTTGAAACCGCCGGTTGGTAAATATTGACAGCAGGAAACGCCTTCACAACGTTGAACGAAAACTGAAGAGAAACGAGAAGCTAAAGATTGAGTATGAAAACATAGTTCAGGAGTAGATCGAAAAGGGAATTGTCGAGAAAGTACCAGAGCAGCCAACGAGTGAACGTGTATTTTGCATGCCTCACAAGCCGGTGATGAGAGAGAACGCCACTTCAAACAAGGGGCCTCGATGCAAGCGCGAAGCCCCATCCACTCGCCAACAGTGTGAATGAGTGCAAGCACACCGGCCCACCGCTACAACCGCTGCTTTGGAACATCATGATTAGGGCGCGAATGTCAACCGAAATACTGCGGCGGACCTTCAAAAGGCATTCCTACAAATTACAATCAAGGAGGAGGACAGAGATGCGTTTTGCTTCTTGTTCAACATAAACGGCAAGGAGAAACATTTACGTTTCACAAGAGTGCCCTTCGGAAGTAGTATAGTACTTGGGGGTACCAGATCATTTTTGAATTTATGGTTCAATCTGATGAAATTGGAATACCAGCGCATTTTTCAATCTGATGATTCAATTTGATAATTTATATATTTTTAAAATCAGTTGGTTCAATTTCTCGGAAAATTACCATGTGTAACTTTCTCGGAAAAACAGTACTTGGGGGTACCAGCGCATTTTTCAATCTGATGGAACCAAGGTCTGCACACTTTGAATTTATGGTTCAATCTGATGGAATCTATAGTTTATTAAAAATGCGTGACATTCTCGGAAAAATCACCAAGCGTGACATTCTCGAAAAAACAGGGAACCCCCAAGTACTATTCACCGTTCGATGGAATTAACCCTATAAAAAATAGCAAAACTGCTGGCCACCAGAACCTCTTATGAGGGACTTAATTTGGAATTTGTATCACCACCCGCCCCTCATGAGAGGTTTTTTGTTTTTTTGTATTCCCACCTCCACACCACCAGAGCACTATCATTTATGTTCCCACCACCACTCCGCTCTGGCCCTATCAGACCCTCTTAGGGCCAAGTATTTGTTTAATTGTTTTTTTCCACCCTCCGGCACTTCTGACAAGCCGAAGCTCGAATATAGCTCTACCCAACAACCCGACACCATCTTAAGGTGATTTTTGTGTGTTTTTAACCCATGGAATAACGGCGGGGGTTTTTCGTTATTCCACGGGGTGGCTTGTATACATTTCGCTAACGAAAGGCCCCCGCTTTTTCCAATCGTTAGATACTTTGTATACAAGCCACACTTTATCTGTGTAAAAAATCCCTTTTATATGCGTTTGTATTTTCATTTTTATGCTTGTGGTACATAAATGAAATTTTCAAAGATAAAAAATAATACGCATGTGTAAAAAGCGAAAAATCTTGAATCCCCTAAACATAATGACGTAGTTTGATGACTCATTCGAAAGGGAAACCCCCCAACAAATGTTCCTGTCTCATATGCTAATTCTTCGGGTAAAGGGTCAGAAAGAGGGCAGTATTTTAAATTAAATATACAACAAAACTCACAATACTATCCTGAACAAGGCAAATCAGTGGGTTTGAGGCGATAAAAACACCGCAACAGCTGAACTTTTAGATTTTATAATGTCCGTATGCATAGCTTGTCACGCCATTATCGTGAATATACCGCTTGTCGTCAAAGCAGCTGAGTGATACTTTATTTATCTCATAACTTCCTAGTTGATGGTTTTGGCTTCTGATTGTTTTCATTCTATGATGCAACTGTTTATTATCAAATAGTGTCTCTTTATAATTTTCATGTTTGATGTTATTCTTAATAATATTCTTCCTAATTCCTATAGCAGTCTTCCCTCCTTTTTGGTTGTCTTTCATATAGCTATACATTTTCGATCGTAGACCGATGAATTCACAAATTGGAACTCCTGCAGCCTCATCTTTGAATTTACCAATTACGTTTTTATTCGTCTTATCGAAATATGGAGAGTATTCTGAGTAGTCGCTGTTGTCAAATTTATTTTTATCCTTCCAGAAATTTCTATAAACGTCTTCGGTTTCGATTTCATAGGTCAAGCTGTCTGTGTCTGTGAAGAGCAGCTTCGCCTTGTTTCCATACTTCTCTTTAATGTAGTTGTAATGGAAATCGTACATCAGTGTCTTGCTAAGGTCTAGAATACACATACCCACATATGCCGGCCTGTTCAGGGTGAGTGTTTCTTTTATCTTATGAACAGCTACCAAATTTTCATTGAAGATTTTACTGCTAACATATGTCGGTTTAGCAGCCATTTTTAATAGTTTCTTTTCATCGGTGACTAATCTGACGTCTACTCGCTTTCTGAGGTTTTCCATCGTTTTTCCAAATACACTGTTATTCATCAGCTTGAAAAAGTCTTTCTCAAAGGCATTTTTAGCATCAGTTCTTTTCTGAGTGTTGAAGTCGATGTACTGTCTGAGCCATGCGGACTGATTGAACTCTAGAACTCGATGGACTTTAGTTATTTTCAAACCGAGATCAGTGTATAATTGGAGGTTCCTATAATGGAGCACGTATTTTCCTTTGTTGCTTAATGTTGGTATCAGTTTATGTACCAGACCAGTTGATATTTTATATTTCTTTGCTATCTCCTTACAATAATCTGATAGCATGTCCCCAGTCACTTTAATCTTTTCCGGTCCAAGTGGGTAGTCATTATGCAGATCATGTAACTCTTGGGGGTATTCTAAACCAACTTCAAGAATCAAACCCTTTGCACTATCTTCTTTATAGACAGCCAGGTCTAACTTGCTGATCCGCTTTTCTGTCAACCATTTGAAACCGCCGGTTGGTAAATATTGACTCATAGCCCAACCATACAAATTATTTGCATCTAGATACATGATGTACTTCGAGGGCGCCTTCTCATCGTATTCTTTCATGTATTTATTGTTTGCTTTACCATAACGATTGGCTATATAACTGATTCCTCCACGCATACCCTTTTCAATGAATTGAAACATATCAATATCAACCATAAGCTCTAGTTTAATGTCAGTCATTTTCAGCATAGCATCCCAAGATAAACCTGGAGATGTGAAATAGTGACACGGGTCCAGTTTGTAGTACTCAAGGCATATTTTTCTGAAGTTTTCAAATACATCAGCCAGTAGGAGTACATCTGTTTTAAGGTACAGATCATGATACTCACCCATATTTTTGATTGAGATTGTATTCCACACATTTTGAGCATGCGCATAGTCTTCATCTGATATATGCTCATCACTCAATATACTGTAGAATTCTTCTTTTGACGGCAGCTTTTGGTTAAATTTATCGAAACTATCCATATAGTCATAAGGATAAACACCTTTTTGCGCCATCAAATTAAGATCCTTTCCCTTGAACTCTTGTGAGGTGTATTTTAAGGCTTCTTTTGGAAGATTGCTGACAAGTTTTTCCAAACTTGAGCTCATGAATTGGAAGCTATCAATGAAGGTCAAGTGATTACCAAGCATGAAAGCCATATACTTCTCCATGTTATTTGGTATAGCATTTATTGTCATTTGACACTTTTCACCTTTCTTATTTGTATAGGTGTGTTTCTTGACAATGGCTCCAATCTCCTGCATAATAAAATGACTATCATAGCCTCTTAGATTGTGAAATATGACTGGTATCTTTATTTCATCTGGGTTGACTCTAAGTTTCAGGTTACATTGTTGATGAGCTGATCCTCTATACTTGCCGGTAATATGACAATGATCTCGAACTCGGATATCTTTGTCAGTGTATTTTTTTGACAAACTTTGGCTTTTTGGAATTTCTCTTCATCATCTTTAGTCATTTTCAATGGTTTGTTAAAATTTTTTTCACAACATTCTTGCAATATTTGACTTCCTCCAGCATAGCTTCCATAAATTTGTACACAGCCTTTTCACCCCTGTATATTGCTGCTGGTTTGCTGTATTTATCATCATAACAACAAACAACTTTGTAACCATATCCACAATCAGTATGCTACTGATAGGCTTCAGTATATGATTTATCACTGTTGGGTTGGCAACCGTGTATTTTTTCAGTGATGGCCTCAAAATCAGCATAGATAACAAATGGTACCTGCTGTTGTTTATGAAAGTTTTTGAATTTCAGTATGTTGTTATCTTTGTTTGGCATTTTTATTGCCTGTGTGCCATTTACTTGCATGCAGTTGTCCTTGTGATCATTCAGAACCCTTTCAGAGCTGAAGCATTGAAGACAGTGCATACAAAAGTGTTTTCTTTCTTTGTGCTTTGTTTGATTGTACATAAACTTATTGAAATCTTTGATTAGCACATAATGCTTGTTTTCATTTTCAGTTATTAGAAGCAGATTCAAGCAGTCTGCATATTTCTCTTTTGATACATATATTGGATATGGTTGTTTATCCTAATTACCGAAAACATTGATGTTGATCTCATTTTGTTTTCAATCTTATAGTAATGTTTGGTAGTCACTGGAAATTCAATTCCTGAATAATCTAAATTTTCAATAAATTTCCTATCAACTTTTTTAATCCTCTGTGGGTATTTCTCTTGTGGGTTCAAGTGTCTGATGTGACACCACCGGAAGCATTCATTATCCTCATTTTTCAAGTTAACTAAACCTTTGGCACTATTTCGTAATTCTGCTGGTAGTTTTATGTATGAGGAACCCCTCATTGGTTCATATTTCACCACATTGAGGTAATGACTATCAACAGATTCGATTGTCCAACCAGACCCCTCAGAAACCCAAACTGCAATCTTATTTATTATTTGTTGTTTTGACACTTGTAATGATTCATTGATCTCTGGATTGTTTATGATTGTTTCAGCTTGACTATTGAAATATGCGGTTTTGAATTCTATTTCTCCGTCAGTCATTTTTACAAATGTTACCTTGAGTGTTTCAACAAATTTCAGTCCTTTCATTCCATTCAATAATTTTTTAATGTGTGTTTCGATTGCCATTCTTGTGTTTAGTAGTTGCTCTAGCAGGTCTTTGTCGTTTTTTATATCAATTTCGAAAGACTCAGTGTAACCCTTCAGAGCTTTCTCTGTTTGTATAATCTTAGACCTGGGTGCAGGAGTTGGTTTTTGAACCACCTTTTTGGTTCTTTGTACTGGCACAGGTCTGTCTCTGAACTCTATTGGCGGAGGAATTATGTTGTTTTCATAACCTTGAACCATCTGCTTGACACTCTTGCGAGGTTCATCCCTGAATTCCATTGGTGGGAGAATTATGTTTTTTCTCCTTCGAGGTAGAGGTATTGATTTGTAATCATCCTCGATAATAATCTTTGGTTTCTGCTGTTTTTTCAACAATAGATTAATGAGCTGTGATTTGCTCAGTTTTTTCAAACTTTTCTTATCCATATTAATATACGATTAGATATTTCTTTTTATATATATTTTAAATAATTGCACATAAAAATTTCATTTAAACAGATATTATGTAAACTATATTATAATGAGTAAGATTGAAATCAATAACTGCGTTTATCATATTCACCCAGTTTATAATTTATACGCTCCTGATGAGGATGGAAACTTTATAAATATTGTTAAGAAAGTGCCCCAAGTTGGCAATAAAACTAATGGAGGGTATATGAGATGCCATGTGAGAAAGCATGGTCAAAACGGTCAAAAAACATTTAGCGTTCACAGGTTTGTTTGGGAGTGTCATAATGGAATTATTCCAAAGGATAAAGTTGTTGATCATATTAATGAGGTAAAAGATGATAATCGTTTGTGTAATCTACAGCTTTTAACACATAGTGAAAATGTTAAGAAATCTGCGCCTAATTGGGATCATTCACTGACTCGAAATAATCCAAGCTGTGTGAAAGCGACTAATATTTCCACAAAGGAAGTTTTGTATTTTAGTAGTATGTATTGTTGTTCAAAAACACCTTGTTGTAGGCAAAGGTATTATTAAAATGGTTTGTGATGGAGTTAAATATCTTAAATCAGGTATATCAAAAAAGGATGGTTGTTCATATAAATTTGAGTATGTTAAAAAAGAGGATCTACCGGATGATTACATAAAATCAGCTGGAAGACGGAAAATGTCTGAAGAAGACAAAAAGAAGCACCAAGCTCTGTCAATGAAGAAATGGCAGAACAAGGAGTACAAATGTCCTAGGTGTGACAAAGTAATGAAGAACCACAGCAGAAACAATCATAGAAAAATTTGCAATTAAATATGCTTTATCCTTCTTGAAATGTATAATTGGCTCTCTTCCATGTGCTTAGTTATTTCATAAATTAAGTCTTCATAACAGTTGCTCATGATGTATTTACACTTGTTTTTCTCATACATTTGCTTCATATTAGTTTATTTATCATTCACTTTGTACACACCAGTAGGGCTTTTAAATTCAAGACAAAGAGCACTGTATTTTCTTGTGGGATTCAACAGCATCAAATCACACTGACCAGGCATATATCCTTTGTTATAACTTTTGATTCTGATATTTGCACTAATTTGATTCTCACCTAAACCAGCAATCATTAATGCGTCTTCATATTTCTTTCTGATGAATGAAACAATCTTATAATGCAGATCATTTTCACATTCAATTAATAGCATATTATTGCTTCTGTCATTGAACTGTTTGTAATATCCCTGTTTCCTGATTGATGGCAATACTTTTGATGTAACCCAATGTTTGAATTTTACAGCTTCTTGTTTTTTAGAAGATAATATTAGTGAATAAAATCCTGATTCATTTATAAAAAAACATTTGAAAGTTTTTTCAATGGTCTCAGCATGAGGTACCGTTTTGTTACATCGTGAATCAGTAGCCTCAGCACGAGGTAACGTTTTGTTACATCGTGAATTTATGATTATTTTGTGGTCTCTTAAGATTCTATCATCAGATAAAACATGATCTTTGATAGCTTTTTGTGGATTTTTATATTCAAGAATAGTAGCTATGTCTCTTCCTCTGAACCAAATGTCATTGTTATCATCAAGATAACAATCTATTGATACATCTAATTCTTTATTATCGTAGGAATATTTTTGCATTTGTATATTATATTATAATAATTTATTTTTTAATTCATTTTCGACCTGTGTTTGAATATAGTCAGGAATAATAATATTCTTGGCTACATAATAGCAAATAACAGTATGTACTACTGTATCTTCTGTTATATATATGTTAGATAATTTTCTCTTAAAACAATTTCATATATCTTTTAAATCCCTAAATGGTATCCAACTGTTAAATTCGTCACTATAACCCTTCCACTTCACCAAAGCTTGTTTTTTCTTATAGTCTCTGCGAATGACTTTATCGATACGGAAAACATCCTGTCTGGCTTTTAATAATTCAGGTTCATAAAAACTCTCTTCAATATCTTCACCTTTCAGATCCTTTATTTTGTATGTTATTGGATTAGTGTATTGAATCTTATCAACTGTGAACACTTCCTCAGTCCAATTTGGTGTATAGCCCTTGTCGAACACATTCCGTTTATACTTAGATATTCGGACCTTATCACCTATTTTAAATTTTGGTTTCTGTTTTAATGGCTCCATATCACCATATAGATTAAAGTAAACAGTTCCTTCATTCTTTTTCTTTGAAGCCTCTGTAGGTGTCATCTTTATGCTTGAATGTTTGGTATTATTATACTGTTTTACTAATTTTGGTAACATGTCTAAATACTGTGTATTACCCTGAACTGTGAACTGTTTCCACATTTTGGATTTAATTGTCCTATTCCATCTTTCAACTACTGATGACTTCTCCTCATTCTCAGTTGAGTACATATGTATCCCATTTTTCTCTAATAGGTCTTTCACATGTTTGTTATAGAATTCTTTTCCCTTATCGACCCATAGATATTGTGGTTTTCTGCCTTCCTTGAATATTGTTTTGAATGCTTCAGTGACAGATTCACCCTTTTTATCCTTCAGAGGAACAATCCAACCATATTTGCTGAAGACATCAATAACCATAAGAAGATATCGATAACCTTTATTCCATTTACTGAACTGTTGCATTTCAACTAGATCACTTGCCCATATTTCATCAATTTTATTTACAATCACACGCCGCCGAGTGAAATTTCGTTTTATGGGTGCATGTAATTCATCTGCTAGTTTTTCTTGCCAGTTTTCTTCACTCGACGGCTTTTTCCGTTTTTTGGAACACCAAGACCTAATTTCTGTTATTTGTCGATTAAGAATCTAGCTGTTTGACCCCATTTTGGCATCTCACCATACGGTATTTGATCAAGTGACTCAACCATTTTTTTGTCACAATCACCTTTATTTTTCCCATATCATAACATATATCGTGATATGCTGCTATTTCATCTACCTTGTTGTAAGGTTGGACATACCATTTTGTGACCTCACCTGTGTTTTTATCATACTCTAACTGTTTATCGAGGGGATTATAAGGTCCCATGTATTTATACTTTCCGGGTGTCCATCCACTTTTTGGTTTTGGTAGTTTACCGATCATCTTGTGAATGTCAATAGCACCGCCATAATCCAATCCCTTAATATCTGTTTTATAACGAATGTTTGGTCTCACTTTTGTTGAGAGTTGATTTAAAGCTTCAGTCCCCACCTTTGTGATCGTCGGCTTTGCAAGGGAAAGTCCTTTATCAATCAATTGCTTTTGCAGCTTTGGATTTCTCATTGCTTCAGAAGCATAATATCTCCTCATTTCAACACCTTTCTTCGCTAAATAAGGGACTCCATGTTCCAAGAATCCTGTTAGTGCCATATCTGCGGCTGAATCTAGTATGCCCGCCCCTTCAGACGGGCCAATCCGTTTCCCAGTCTCTTGACGAATTTAGTCTTTGTTATTCCACATTCAGCACAAGTGCATTTCATCATAGTTCGACCATTTTTAGTCTTTTGATATCTTTCACTTCCTGGTACACATTCAGTTACTTTCTTCTGTTTGACACAGTATGATTTCATATGTTAATCTCCTTCTTCAATATCAACTATTGGATGTATTTTTATTATCAAACCTTTTTTATCATCAAACTGTTAATATCACACACAAGAATTTTATCATTACCCTCAAGACAATCTTTTCTCAATTTTATCATAATGGTTTGATCTGGTGCTGTCTTACAAATTTTCTCTTTTTGTTTTTCACTTAACTTAACTCCTACCTCAACCATTTTACTCATACATATCAGTTAGATATTTCCAAAGTAGTCTATGATGAATCTGTGATTGACACTTGCATCTGTTGAACTGAATTTGGAATTGTGTATTGTATCCAGAATCGATCTGCCTTTTTGTCTCTCGAGAAGATAGTACAAACACCAATATCCACACAAGACTGAATCCCTTTCTTGTATCTCATCACCAGAGTATTCAAGTTGTTTACCACTTGTGGCCATATACATTTGAACTTCTGTCGGCATCATCAATCCGAATGAATCGAAGTATTCACAGTAAGTATCCATATTACGATAACATACCCAATGAGTACCAGGTCCAATCCGACTGTCAAGATTTACTATTCCACACTCCTTGTTTTTTATTTGTCTCGGCAAAGCATCCCGGCTGAAAACTCCTCTAGAATGTTTTATTCCAAGTTGTTTCACCCAAGCTTGTAAATCAAAGTTGGATAATGGTTTATTAATGAACCTTACAGTATTGTTCCTAGTATGGGGATTGAATTGAATGGACTGTTTTTGCCTAATAGAAGTCCTTTTCCTTTGGTCTTTTTTTTTTTTCATTCCAAGACCGATTGGGTTATCCCATGTACCAACAACTGGGGGTGATCTCCATGGCATCATAGCATGTTTTCCACCACTTTTATTTATTTTACTAGTTTGAATATTATCTGGAACATGTACCGGCAGTGACCGTCTTGGACGACTGTATTCAACATGCAAACCTTTTCCAGTTAAGGCATTCATAAACAGAGGAATTCCAATACTTGCTAAAAGTGTTCCAAGAAAACCACCAGACTAAGTTTTTGTTGGTTTGATAGCAAGTTGTCCACCAGACTGCATCGCATTGACAAGATCAGCCATTTGTCTCACATTCAATACATTTCTAAAATTCAATAGTTGGGACAAGTTTTCATTGGGAATAATGAATCCTCCTTTTTGTTTCTTTCCAAATAATTTATCAATGCCGAGACTTGCTAATGAAGAAAGAGCACCTGTGGCCAATGCTGGAGCCGCTTTAGCTACTGCCTTACCTGCATATGGCAATAGTCTTGTTCCAAGTGAAATAAGACTTGACCAAAGAGAACCTCCATGTACAACAGCTTTTCTGATTTGTGTTTTGATATACTGATGTCTGATCCTTTTCCCAATCTTTTTGATTTCATCAATTTGTTGATTTGCCTTTTTGTCAACATGAGTTGATTATTGCCTGATAATTCACTATGCGATAACCTCAATGTTACTGCTGAATTTGATTTAATAGCTTTTGCTAATTTTTCTTTCTGACCTTCTGAAAGTCTCACTCCATGAGGATGATAAGTAGTCATATAATATATGTTTATACTAAATTGTATTTAATATAAATAATGATTTAATTTATTTAATTATTTAATTAATTATTTAATTTAATTAATTTAATTAATTTATTTCATTATTTCCAATTAATTATTCCATTTACATAGATCTCAGAATCAACTTTCCATCAGTCTTTCTCATTTCAACATCCTGCTCGTACATAACCAATGCATACACACTGTAATCTGCGTTTGTTCCCGCGCTCAAAGTGTATTTGAAAGTCAGTTTAGTCATCCCATCTTTTATGTCCTGTTTTTGTTTCGTCAAATCAAAATAAATGAAAGGGAATATTGTACCGAAGTTACCTCTGTTAAGCAAGGTGCTATCACTGAAGTCATTTACAACTTGAACATATTTCAAAACATCTCTGAATACTCTTGATGGTTCTGTTGATGGTTTATAATGAACCTCTGGATAATCATTTCCATTACCAACTTCAAGATAACAATCTGTCATTGTTCGGTTATTTGCAACTGAAAATGTGTTGTACAAGAATTTATTGGCTGTCTGAGACGAATCATTGGCATCATTAATAATGAATACAAATACATGTCTAGGTTTGTTTATTCCCGATGAAATACGGAAATTGGCAGTCTGTTGTCTTGTTGAATTGCCTCTCTCAACCATTTCTCTCATGTAAGTCCACTTTCTGTTGTCAAGATACTTGCTCATGTATAAGGACTTTCCCGCAGAATTGAAAATAATACGAGGAACAATTAGCTGGAATTTAGTTAGTACCACACGGCAATTATCAGCAGCTTGCCAAATCATATTGTCATCACTCTCAAGTGTCAAGTTAACCTCCAATTTAGAGTTTGGCAAAAGGTCATCCCAAAGGCTCTTGAAAAAACCGTATCTGTTCAATGCAAGCTCTGCATTTACAGAACCATTTGCATCATTCAACAACTTCTTACGATCTGCGAAGCCTTTGTTGTAATTTGCCTGAGCAACTCTGTCATCAGCAATCCTGTTGGTGTCAAGATAGAAAAACTCATTTGTTCCTTGACTTGAAGCATAACCTTGTGAATACTCAAGCAACGACTTAATATTTGTGGCTTGGTTGGCATCTCTGCACTCATAAACATCAATACCATTCATGTTTACATTAATGGCGTTTATAAGAGCGTGAACTGAATTAACGATACCATTTCTATCATTTTCTGCAATATCAGCACCATCTGCTAGCTTCTTTACAATGAAATCAACATTGATACGAGCATTATACCAGTCAAATGGTGTTGTCTCTCCACTGTTATCAACAACAAAGCGGTAACCTGTTTTCCTCTGATGAGCATTATTTGCTACTACAGTATTAAGTGCTGTCTCTACTTCGAACACCACATCTTCATATCGTTCGATATATTTTGAGTCGCGATAGTTTGACATATATTATTGTGTTAGATAAAAGTTACTTAATTTTTCGAGGTCTGCCTCTCTTTCTTTTGATCTCACCCCCAGTCTTAATCTCACTCCCACCATTTTTCTTTTTCTTGCTTAAAAGTTCTATTATTTTATCACCAGCTTTTTTGCCAGCATGTTCACCAATTGTTGTAGCTGCTTTTTCAGTTGCTTTTTTTACAGCTGTTTTGGCAAGGTCAGTTAACACACCTTCACCAATTTTTTCATATTTTTTTTAATTCAAACCTTTTGATATACTATTAGGTTTTATAATTCAGTCCCTCTCAAGAATAACTCAATATACCAATCTATCCCATTTAAATCAACTGGAGCTCTAGAAGAGTCTGTGACATAAAAGCGTATTGAACTGATTGTATGTGTTGAGACTGGATTCCATGAAAGAAAAAGAGGTTTATAATTGAATGGTAAACGTCTGACGAGATCTGTTACTGGAATAACAGCAATAGTATTTGTGGAATTTCCATCAACGATGCTGTCCGTCACCTTATCACAATTAATGTAGATTTCATCTACTCCACGTGTTATATCAGGTAAGTTTGTTCCATATTCAGTGGCTGAAATTATTTTTGAATCAAACCCGATAAGTTTTCTAAAATCAAAATTTCTCAGATCCACTCGATAGTTTTCATTCAGTTCAATCAAGATACGATATGTTGATAAAACGAAAAATATATTGATACCATACTTAAATTTTGATTCGTCTGTTTCAGATGGATTCAGTATATGTCCATTTTTGAATGTAGCTATTAATTTCATCATATGAGTACATACCATCAACGAATGTTATTGTTTCCCAGTTTGCACCTTTGTCATGGCTATATTTAATTTGATTATTCCCATAAGATTCTCTTATGTTATACCAGCTGTATGTCATGTTAATAGACTTCACAGCGATTTCATATTTCATGTCATTTGATAATACAAGAGGAGTATTAAATCTTTTTGTGAAATCATGACTCAGACTAACACCAACTTTGTCTCTGTTTTTACTGTTGAATCGTAATGAAATTTCTGTCATATACTATTACATTAGATATTTCATTATTATTTTGTTGAGCTCATTATTTGAAACAACACCCAGTTTGCTTAATGTATGCAATATGTTTACAAACTCATTTCTCACACCCATGCTATTATTACCAGCAAAAATGGACCCACCGAGTAACTGCAGTCGTGAAAGCAAGTCACTGATATTGTTGTAGTGAACTACACCTGCTCCATATTGTGTTTTTCTCTTTCTGATACCTTTACCGATAGTTTTTGAGCCTTCTTCAATGGCATTAATTCTTTTTCGGTACTTTTGAAGCAATTTGATGTCTTGAGTTAGTTTATATATTTTTTCTTTATTATTATCTCTCGATTTTTTGCTACTTGATAGTTGTCCTTTTTTACTTCCAAGTGCTTTTGTTAGTTTACCAATAGTTCCATCATAGTCATTGATATCTATTGTTCCATCCATTTGCATATCTAAAACGTTTGACGGGAGCGCTAATTCGTATTCCATCAATGTTTGAATCTCATCAGGTGTGAAACCCTTGTCAAGATTTGACTGATAAGTGGGTTTCATTTCAGACATCATTTGTGGTTTGTAATCAATGGGTAATTTTGTTGTTTCTGTGGGGATTGATTCAGGCAGTGTGTTCAAAAGCATGAGATCTTCAAATCCACTTGTCAATGCTTTTTGATTTTTTTCAACTGTTCAATAACTTCATCCTGTTTTTTGTCAACACTTGCTTTAACACTCTTCTGAACATCAATAGAAGGTTTCAATAATTCTGATGATTCATCATACATGTCTTGTTTTCTGTGTTCAAAAGTCTTGATAACACCACGAACTTCACTTGTCCTTTTTCCAGCTTCAATTCCACTTTGAAGAAGCCTTTTCATACGCTCAATATCCATACAAATACATTATATAAACTATTAACATATGGAAATACCAAATTACGATATAATTCAGAATTCAAACAAGTCTTTCAGACAGCTGTATCCTTATATGCCAAAAGATACATTCAGAATGTTATTGGCTGGAAATTCTGGATCCGGAAAGACAACATTGTTTTTGAATTTGATTATGGAACCATTGGTCTATTATGATCAAATACATCTGTATGCCAAGAACTTGGATCAAGACAAATATCAATATTTACAGCAAGTGATGGATGGAATAAGCGGACAGGTTGGTTACCCTGTTTTAGTATGCAGTCAAGATGAAATTTTACCTGTTGAACAAATTCATAACACAGAATTGCAGCGGTTGGTTGTGTTTGATGGTTTCGTGACGGATAAAAAAACAAGATCAAATAATAAGCTATTTCATTCAAGGTCGTCACAAAAATTGCTCAGTGTTGTATCTGACTCAGTCATTTTACGGATGCCCAAAATCTGTCAGACTCAATTGTAGCCATTTCTGCCTTTATGATTTTCCATCCACAAGAGAGAGAAACATTATCTCCCAAGAGCTTGGAATCGACAAGCAAAAGTATATTGAAGCAACCAAAAAACCATATTCCTTCTGTTATGTTGACAAGCCAATGAAAGCAGTGAAGAGAAACTTTTATGGTATTATATAATCTAATATTATATGGGTATATTCAATTTTTCGCCAAATCAAGATGATACAAAAAGTGGTGAAAGAGGTCCAGTTGGTCCAATTGGTCCAGCGGGTCCAAAAGGTGATAGAGGTCTAAAAGGTGATAAAGGTGATAGAGGTCAATTTGGTCCAAAAGGTGATAAAGGTGATAAGGGTGATATAGGTCCAGTCGGTCCAGCAGGCCCAAAGGGTGATAGAGGTGAAAGAGGTCCAGTTGGTTTTAAAGGTGACAAAGAAGGATACAGGTCCAGCTGGTCCAAAAGGTGATGAAGGTGATAGAGGTCCATTTGGTTTTAAAGGTGAAAGAGGTCCGAGAGGTTATAAAGGTGACAAGGGTGATACAGGTGGATTACAATTAACACTGGATGGTAGTTATGATGTTGAAAACAAACGTCTTACAAACGTTGGCTCGCCAATAAATAATAGCGATTCCACAAATTTAAGATATGTAAACGATGCTATTTTATCAATTGAAGGAACACGGGAAAATCCATTTAAATTTCTTCTCGAAGACATATCAAAAACAACTGTAACACAAAATGCGAATAATCTTCAATTAGAAGACTTTAATAAAAGCCCATACAAGATCAACAAAAAATCATTGTCTTTCATAATTCCAGATGAAAGCATTACATCTGATTTTTTGTTCAATGTATCACAATTGGAAGTTTCAAAGTACACTTTTGTTGTTGAATTTTATACAGAAAATAATCCAGGGCAGGCGACAATTGAAATTGAAATGGAGACATTAAATTTACATATAAGAAAAAGTCCAATACAAAGAGCATTTTCAAAGACATATGTTGTTGATGGTTATCTTAAAAAAATATTCTTCATTGAGAAAACAAGTCAAGCAGCCTCAACGATTAAATTGATAGTTATTTCACCAAACGTATTGAATAATGTGAAACATCATATTATAGTTTATGGTGTCTTTGGATTTTCTAATATCATTTTATCACATATTCATGACCCAGCTTATGAAATCGAAAACGGTAATGTTGCCTTTGGTGGTAATATTGACATGAAATTAAACAAAATCATCAACCTGCAGGATAACCCCTCAAACCCACAAGACGCTGTAAACAAAAAGTATGTTGATGGTGAAATTGCTAATTTTAACACATCAGACTTTGTCAAAAAAGATGGAAGTGTTATAATGACTGGCAATCAGAATTTTGGGGGGTTTATTATTACAGGTCATGGGATAGGAAACCAACCAGCAGATCTTGTGAATAAATCATATTGACACTAATCTCGCATCAAAAAGCAGTATCGGTCAAACTCTACTTCGAGATGGAACACAAGAAATGACTGCTAATTTAAATCTTGCTGGTAACAAAGTGATCAACTGTGCAACACCAACTGCTAACACAGATGCTGCCAACAAGTTTTATGTAGATGATAAAACTAAAGATATTATTAGATTTACATCTGATGGAAGTTATGATTTTTTAAACAAACACTTGGAGAATGTTGGCCAGATCCATGCTTCAGGCTATATTGACTTACATAATAATAAAATTATAAATGTTGGGGCTCCAGCCACTGACAAAGATGCTGCCAACAAAATTTTTGTTGACCAGGCCCCTTTTCTTAAACTTGTTGGAGGTCAAATGGCTGGTGATATTGACATGCACGACAACACACTCACAAACTTGAAAGACCCTGTGGATCCAACCAGTGGGGCAAACAAAAATATGTTGACAAAAGTCATATTTCATCTGCTTCTCATCCAAAGAATGCTTTCAAATATTTGATGAATGATATCGATGAAGTCAGTACTGAATATGGCTTGACAGTTAATGGATATATTAATTTACCTCGTTCACCACATATGATTTCAAAAAAGGTCATTGATGTAGACTTGAATAAAGAAGCTAATCATATTTACAGAGCTAGAATTGGTTTTAATATGTACACAATAAATGATGGAAAATACACTTTTGTTCTCGAATGGCTATTTCCTGATTATGAAGGAATGAATCTTAGTAGTGTAACATTCAGTGCAACTGGCGGAATTACAATTCATAGAACTGTAGCGAGAAAATTTGATAACAGAAACGAAGATCATTCAAGATATTTATTATGGATTGAAAAACCTTCAGTAAGTTCACCACCTGAATATTTGTATTGTACGATTCATATTAATGCTAACCCAACTTATCCAAATAAGTACAAAGTTCATTGTGTTGCATATGGTATTGATTTTGAAGCTGTAGACGTTCCATCAAGTGTTTACGACTTCACTGAAGCTTATAAAATCGTGAATGAAAAAATACAATTACAAACTGATTTAGATTTGAATGGACATGCTTTGATTAATAATTCATCAAACTTATTTGACGGTCAAAATGGTGAATTGACAATGCTAAATGATATTAATATGAACAGCTTTCTAATTAAAGAAGCAAAATTAGGTGGTGATTTAAATTTAAATGGCTATAGAATTCATAACGGTGGTTTGAATCTTTTTCGTTCAAGTGTCACAGGCGTAATTATGGAAACAGCTTTCGATTTGGGTGGATTTGCTCTTTACAGGCCGAAATTAGGAGGTGATCTAAATTTGAATGGGAATGGAATAATTGGTCAAATACAATATTTAAATTGCTCTGTTAAAGCCAGTACTGGACATAATAAGAATACTTTAAAGCCTGTATTGATAAATGGCTCTGAATATTTAGTCATTCATAGCAATCACTTTTATATTAAGAAAATGTGTATCATGCAAAGAACAAAACCCGGAATGTTCTACTTCAAGAAAGAGAATGATGGTGTTGGGGGGTCATTTCTATTACCAACAACTATTTTCGAATATAGAATTCCTTCTACGAGTAGAAACATAAGAACAGTTGCAGTCAATAAATCATTATCGAGAGGCTATTTAGTAATCAAATATTCACATCCCAATAATGAAGCATTTGATATAACATTCACACTTGAAGTAATTATGAATTAATCTAAATTAATATTATATGGGTGTATTCAACCACACAATAGAACATATAAATGTGAAAAGTAAAGATGGAACTGGATTTAAATTAACAAACGATGGGAACTATGATCTTGAAAACAAACGTTTGACAAAAGTAAGACCCGGCAATGATGTCAATCATGTTGTTGTTAAATCACAAGTTTCTGATATTGTCAGAGATAGTTTTTTAGATTTATGGGTTTCTGAATTTATCAGATTATACTCAAAATGTGTTTATCAAATTGACAGAGCGAATGATGATTTTGTAAACATGTATGCAGATAGAAAAATTGATAAATTATTTGATCTCTCAAATGAAGAAAATGATGCAACACAATCAACCATAAATTCAAGACCTACTGTTTGTACCAAGGCTGAGAAACTTAATGGACGTTATTTTTTAAAGTTCGGTGGATCACAGAGAATGATAAGTCAAATTAATTTAAATAATAATGCTGTTAATATTTTCATTGTTTATAAATTAAATTCAAATACAGGTGGGAGTCCGTGGAAAAATGGGCTTTTTGGTCATGATAATGGAGGTTATGATAAGTTTGTCAGCTATTACAGTGGTTCAAATTTAGTTATAAGTGGTGTTGATCAATCAAATTGTGTATATTTTGGTCCAGCAGCGTCTATACAAAATTTCACAAAATTAGCAGATTATTCCGTAAATGATTTAGGTCAAATTAATGTTTGGCATTGTTTATCTGTTCATTGGGATAATTTATCTTCTCCAAATATAGACAAAAGTAAAATCTATTGGAACAAAAAACATATGGGAAGTTTTACATCTGCTAACAGAACCGGTAGTCAACAAATGACTTTTGGTGATTTAAATCCAAATTCCATCGCACCTTTAGACGGTTGTATTATTTTTTTCTGTGTATACTTGGATTTCATGTTGGATGAAAAAACGATTTTAGATCATCATCAAATTTTAATGCAACGATATAATATATGATAGGAGACATAATTAAATACGTGAAATATTTTTTTTGATGAAACCAAACAACAGCATATTCATATTGATGACGCAATATTGAAATCATGCCTAGTATACCAATATTTGTACTTAAAGCATTTTAAAATAAAAATTTCAATAAACAATATTTTATATCTTAATGATGGTATAGGACTTATTGGTCCAGGAAATGGTTGCAGTACACAATTTTTTGAAAGAACACTTGGTTGGATTGATGTATTACACTCACATAGTATTCTCCATGATGCTTTTGGAAGATTTTATAACCGTTGTTCATTAGACAGAGGGTACACATATACCATACCAAAGAACCTTACAACAAAATGGATGAAAAGATCTCCATTACGTGGTCAATTCACTGGATTAATTTATTGTATTTGCAAAACAATTATAATATAAATGATATATATGACTGATAATCGAAAAAGCATATTCACCTGGAACCATATTTCAGGTGAATTAACAGAAGACCAGATTAAGGAATTAAAATCATATTACCACACATATCACAGAAAGTGTTGGCTCACAAACAGGCGGTGAAACAGTTCAAAAAATGGAAATTACTGGGGAACTCATTGTCTATCATCTTTGCAACCGGGGGTCTCGCCACAAGCATAGCAACTGGTGGTGTTAGTTTGGTAGCCATCAGTACAGCAGCACTTTTGATACAAGGGTGGATGAAGCATAAAAACCTCGATCTCAAAATCCAAAATTGTACATATGCTTATCAAAGCTATCAACATCTACTCAATACCATAAAAGACACAATGAGGAGTGGTAATTTCAATGAGTCAAGCATCCATAACACAATGAAGAACATTGATGATTATGTGACTGACAACAGTCCTGTTATCGATAAGTACCTACTAAAATATGATGAAAAATTTACTGTCTAATAATACCAATAATGAAAATGTAAAGCTTGTGGGATGTGGCTGGAGTGACAAGGATACTTCACAAATTAATGTGATCAAGTAAGCTGAAGCCACTCAAAAGGCACTAAGGCCACATGGTAGCGGGCATTACCCCTTAAATCTACCAAAACAAAGATTGAGCCCAAGCATTAGCAGCCATGGACAGCTGTTTCGGCCTTCTTAGGCCTCATCAGCATGGCATAGCTAATGCTCAGGCTCAAGTACCCACATATCAATAAAACAAGCAATGAAAATGTAAAGCTTGTGGGATGTGGCTGGAGTGACAAGGATACTTCACAAATTAATGTGATCAAGTAAGCTGAAGCCACTCAAAAGGCACTAAGGCCACATGGTAGCGGGCATTACAGCTGTCCATGGCTGCTAATGCTTGGGCTCAATCTTTGTTTTGGTAGATTTAAGGGGTAATGCCCGCTACCATGTGGCCTTAGTGCCTTTTGAGTGGCTTCAGCTTACTTGATCACATTAATTTGTGAAGTATCCTTGTCACTCCAGCCACATCCCACAAGCTTTACATTTTCATTGCTTGTTTTATTGATATGTGGGTACTTGAGCCTGAGCATTAGCTATGCCATACTGATGAGCCCTAAGAAGGCCGAAACAGCTGTCCATGGCTGCTAATGCTTGGGCTCAATCTTTGTTTTGGTAGATTTAAGGGGTAATGCCCGCTACCATGTGGCCTTAGTGCCTTTTGAGTGGCTTCAGCTTACTTGATCACATTAATTTGTGAAGTATCCTAATAATACCAATAATTACATCAAATATCAACAATAAGATTTCAACCCAATATTGATTATAAAAGTTAAGCGTCTTTTTTGAATTGGTTATAATTATACTTTCAAATGGAAGACCAAGCATTAAAAATATTTGCTTAAGGACAAATTTAGTACTTATCATCCGTTTACTATTTTTATTCACTAATGGGAGTACAGTGTCTATCTCTTCGAATATTTTTAATATTTTACCACTATCTTTTACAGAAATTTGAAAACCATTATCACGGCATATACCATTTATCATATTTTCGATATGGTACTTACGATGATATACCGATTTCCATCGTATCTTATACATATTCTCATAAAAGTCAACATACTCTTTAACATAATCATAACCATGTACTGAACCACAATTTGTACAGAGGCTCACACCAGTATCGTTTAACATTTCCTGATTACTGCAGCATGATACTACCACACGACTAACAACTTCTACGAATTGCTGATCACAAAAAGGACTCTCCCATACATATTCTTTAATTCATTGTGAATTACTGAATTACAACTCATTCTATACTATTATATGAGATATTATTTTTATGTTACTAACACATGACTCATTACCTGTTTTTCCGAGAATGTCACGCTTGGTGATTTTTCCGAGAATGTCACGCATTTTTAATAAACTATAGATTCCATCAGATTGAACCATAAATTCAAAGTGTGCAGACCTTGGTTCCATCAGATTGAAAAATTCGCTGGTACCCCCAAGTACTGTTTTTCCGAGAAAGTTACACATGGTAATTTTCCGAGAAATTGAACCAACTGATTTTAAAAATATATAAATTATCAAATTGAATCATCAGATTGAAAAATGCGCTGGTATTCCAATTTCATCAGATTGAACCATAAATTCAAAAATGATCTGGTACCCCCAAGTACTATACTACTTCCGAAGGGCACTCTTGTGAAACGTAAATGTTTCTCCTTGCCGTTTATGTTGAACAAGAAGCAAAACGCATCTCTGTCCTCCTCCTTGATTGTAATTTGTAGGAATGCCTTTTGAAGGTCCGCCGCAGTATTTCGGTTGACATTCGCGCCCTAATCATGATGTTCCAAAGCAGCGGTTGTAGCGGTGGGCCGGTGTGCTTGCACTCATTCACACTGTTGGCGAGTGGATGGGGCTTCGCGCTTGCATCGAGGCCCCTTGTTTGAAGTGGCGTTCTCTCTCATCACCGGCTTGTGAGGCATGCAAAATACACGTTCACTCGTTGGCTGCTCTGGTACTTTCTCGACAATTCCCTTTTTGATCTACTCCTGAACTATGTTTTCATACTCAATCTTTAGCTTCTCGTTTCTCTTCAGTTTTCGTTCAACGTTGTGAAGGCGTTTCCTGCTGGACTCCTCATTTGTATTTGAGAGCTTCTGGCGCCTGGAATCCACGGCACGCCCACCTCGTATCTCCCATCACTTCTCTTGAAATTCCTTGTAGACGTCTAGCTGATCGTCTTCCCCTCTATTCTCCATTCCTATAACGTCGAGCGAGTGTAGTCTTTCATACTCGCCAGTCTCTCCCATGTACATGCATTTGCTGTCTGCGTATTCTTTCCCACCATGAACGACCCAACCAAACGTGGTTCCCTCAACGATTGAATCCTTCTTTTGTAGATTTGTTCCGTCGTGATCTTGTAGTAGGTGGCGTCCCCGAGTATTACATGGATTAGATACTCTTCACTTGCGGTTCTGTAAAGCATTTTTTCCTGTACATGTTGAAATTTCTCGTTCAGTTCTGTTAGGGTAGGCTTCTTGATAGTTGTGAAATCTGTAACTTTGCTTCCGGTAATCTCTATTACTGTCAGTTGAATTTATTTTCACGTCATAGATTGGCATAGACTGTTTCTTCGTGCCGTTAACCGTTACTATGTAGCGCGAATCGTGACGTATTGGGCTTAACTTCAATTTGTTAGCTGTTTCCTTGGAGATAAAGTGAAGTATTTGCTCCTACACTTGTAGCAACCCCTGCTGTGACATTCCTTCCCACTACTGTGTCTAGGGCGGGCGCAATGTGTGGTATTTTGCGCACGGTTCTCCCCAATGGTTTTGTCCACAGGACAGGGAGTGGAGCTCTTTTTGGCTAAAGTAATGGCGTCCCCTTTTCTTTGGCTCCGTTTGCTTTCGGGCTTGTTGCGCTTGAGCCATTTTTGGATAGAATCGATCAGCTTTTCCATGCTCCAATTTCCCACCCCTCATCTGTTCTCACTAAATCGGCTTTCACTTGGGGGAGCTTGTTTAAGATTGACAAATTACAAATCCTTGAGCATGTCTCCCTCCCCCAAAGTTTGTAACGCGTCAAAATTCTTGCTCACCGTCTCATAAAATTCCCGCACCCTTTCGTAATTTGATGTTCTGGCCACTGGCAAGTTAATTATCCCTTCCATGTGTGCAGCGACTACAGTTTCGCTTTCTCCAAACTCAGTTGTCAACCTGTCCCACGCGGCTTTGTACCCCAGCTTACCCGGCTTTAAATTAGCTAATCTACTTCTCACCTTAGGGGCCACCAGCAAGGTCCATATTTCTCCTCGTCGAATAATGGATTGCAGTGTATTTTTGATGTAAACATGTTCTCAAACCTGATCCAGTGAACTTAAGTGCTGTTGAAAGGGGTTATAATGAGTTCTGGCAGCTCCGCATGGGCGGCTTTCGCGATTTTTCCATCTCGATTTTCTTTTCCGCCATTTTCAATTCCGATTCCATTTTTTCAACCCAAAGTTCCTTCTCTTGTTGCTGGATCTTGCGTCTAAATTGCTCCTCCTGCTCAAATTTTGCTCTGAGTTTCTCCGCCTCGGCCTTTTGACTTTTACATCGCTCCCTTTCCTCCAAGACCTTGCTCAGCTTGGTTTTCATTTCCAGAAGCGGCGCCGGCGTACGTGGTCTTCAAGTTCGTTTTCCACTGTCTCACGGCTCACTGAGTCAATATTCCGCGGTCGATTTTTAGTTCTTGAAGTGTTGACATAAAGTCGTTTAGGCGGTCTTGAATTTCATTTGTTCTCTTGCACGTAGGCGAAATCTCGCTGTTATCGCAGTTTTCTAACATCTCATCGATTTCCTCCAGGTAGAACTTAAGTTTGTCAATCTCTTTCTTGATTTTCTGCTCTAGATCTTGTTCTTGTTCTGAAACGTCTGTCTCACCTGAGTCGGATTTCTCTTTGTCCGAGTCTCCCATGTTTGTCCGAGGCGTTGTGTTGAAATCTCACTTCTTTTCTTCTTCTTGTATCCTGGTCCCGGCACCACTTATGTCCCGAAGTTGTACGGCACACAAAAACACTCACCGTGTGTAGACAAAATAACTGGTCTCGCGATCCTCGTGCTGCTTGCGTTTTTGTCTCCTCAAAAACCCCTCCCTTTTTACAATACATTTCAGTTGTCAATCATCTGAATACTAAATGTGGCATCCGGCTGTAACTCTAGGCAGTCACGAAGGTTCCGGTCATTATTGCGCCCCTAGTGGTTCTTTTACGTCCCACGTACGATACACTACGGTTGTAACCAGGCAGTGCTTGTACTACGATCGCAAAGCATCTTGGTAGACATCGCCGATTCGGTTCATTTCGCTCGAACCTCGAGAGAGTCAACATGTATTGATTCGCTCTATTCTACTGTCCGAGTCAAAACAATCTCTCAGTTTTCCCTTGTATTCCAAATTCATAACCGACTTCGACATTTAACGCTTTATATGAGGAGTTAACCGCCACACTCGCATTCTATCGACCTTGACATACTTTATTTAATGTGGAAAATACTCTTATCTGCAGTTCTCAGGTACTCCACTATGAAGCATGTTTCTCTCAAAGTGTGAAATGTGTGCTTACCATACATCTCTGAATACTATGTTGAAAGCTTGTATTTTACCAGATTTTAGTAAACACTGGAATATAAAATTCAAGTAGATTGTGATCATTTATTTGCTACAATTAATTTTCTAGTTTGATGCAAAATTGAAAATTGTATTGCTTGGCTGCTAATACCTCTAAATTAAAGCTCCCTTTGAGATAAATGAAACTGCTGCAGCCACTGAAATTCATTGAGGAGATAACCAAGTGGAAAACAGAATGACCAAAGTGATGTTTCATGTAACCAGGATATGGGAATATGTATACTATGTGAAGAAATTTCTGATATAGAGATAAGGGATTAGCCTATAGGCCAGACTACTGTTGCTTTGCACTGTTGACCCTGTGCTTCCAAATACTAAACAGGTTTCAGGAAATAAGAATCCAAGCTACTACACTGTTTCACTTACTTGAGTTAGTAATTAATTTAAGGATTCAAGTTACCCAGTGATGTAGACTATTAAGCGGTTTAGCGAGCAGAACATCCACCGAACTGAAGTGTGTTATGGTTCACCACTGAAATGGTTATCATTCATTTTCACAACCGGTCAGCTGGTGGCTGACAAATGCTAAATGCCAACATACTCAAGTTTTTTTATGGGGTGATACATGCTGGTGAGCCAAAGTACAGTCTGAACCACAACCATGAATCGATACCCAATTAGATACCCAATCTAGTCAAATGTGCAATAGTATAAAACAATGATAAGACCAAAGAAACTACACACCATTTACTGCACTCAAATTTAATTCTGTGGAACCTTGTGTCATTACAACATACAATACCAAAGCCTTAATTCTGGCAAAAGGGAAGAACAGCTCCCACTGACTGAATGTCGACTAACTGAAAGCAACCTGTGGGGGCAACAGTCAGCTGACAACACTATTATTTTCTTTTCTCCTTTATTGCAGCTCTCCACATAGGTCTCTTTCCTAAACTACCCTTTCAAATGTGATGTTAGCTAGGCCAACTCTGTTTGTTCCCCTGAACCAGTCCCATGTCTTCTAATAATTAACTGATTCAATTAGATTTTTTTGGTAATAACTTGTATCAGTTGCAGCCCATATTTAAATATTTACGAAAAATTAAAAAAGAATATAAAATCCATCAACTTTGTATCTCTGTCAAGCGGAGGAAAAAATTATTATAAATATCTATAGGCTTTTTAATATACAATAACATCAACTATATATTATGTATCCATGTTTGGGAAACCCAGTTGTGATGACCTTGAAGCACAATAAATCATATTAAATGTATCATAACTGCAAAAGAGCCTTCAAGTGCATAACATGTGCGCTTGCATTGTAGGTGACATCTTGAAAATCGCCAAACTTTAAGTCCATAATTCAGGTAGAAAGCGAGGGGCGCCCACGGGCGCTCACAGACTTTTATATTGCTGAACTTATTGAGTACATTTTTTCTTATTTTGAGCGATTTTCGATTGTTGGTTTAGAAGAAAGAACTCACTTTGTGTGGACGGTTCTCGCGCATTGAATTACAGACCGAACATCGATCATTTTCCTCGATCATTTATGCCACAAAGTCTTCGATGTTTTGCCATAAAAACCAGCGTAATTAACAGAAGAAGACTTGAACTTTCTTATAATCTATGAATTAACGAAGAAATCTTTACGGATTCTACAAAAATAGTCCTTTTCTTACCCCTAAAATTACGGAAAAGGTACGAAATTAATGCTTTGCGATCGTAGTACAACCACCACCTGGGTTGTAACAACGGGTCATCACGTGCTCTCAACGTTAATTTCCGTGCTATAAACGGCAAATAATACTTCAAAACTCGCCTCTTGATGAATTTTCTGCGCAGCAAACTTGGCAGAAACCATGAAAGTACTTGTTTATTTTGGGCGTTAAAGTTCCAAAGACAAAGGCAAAGAGAATAGCAACATCAGGGAAGCTGTTCCAGAAGAGCAGTTCTTGGCTCCCTCTCGGAACTGGCTGGTCTACTTAACGAGCGCTGAGCAGTGCCCCGCGACCAGCTGCACGATATAGTTACGTGAAGATGGGAATCCACTATATAAATATGTCACGTCCCTTTTTTACCCTTTACGCATCATTAATTACGCAGGACCCCTATTGATACCAGCCCAGTGTTGAAAGAACCAACCTGCCTAAATAAAGATGACTTGACTTGACCATCGTTTTCCCAAAATGAGTGACCCGCTTTGGCTATTCTGCCTAGTTAGGTGAGGTGAGCCGTTAATCGTGTTCAGGATTTTTCGTTCATCTTGACTACTTCTTGGCTGGAGCTCCTTTTGGGGCACTGAGACATCTGTATTCGTGAAGATGATATTTAAACCAACCAGGTGTGCAGCTGCACGTCCTTGCTGTGTGTGTGAGTGGCGGGGCCTTAAGATCCTTCGTGCAATTTAGAATGTGAATTGTGAAGAAGAGTGCCGAGGTAATGCTCTTTGTTGGGTCACATCACCCAGACAATAACTAAGTGAAAAGTAGGTACCCATATGGTACTTGTGTGGGCAACTATTTATAAATGAGAAAGGTTTAATTACGCTGCTACTTCGTACTTAATGCTTGAAGTTATCAGAGGCTAGGGACGGACCATTAGGAAAAACCGAGGGGGAGGGGGGGGGTCAAATTGTTCGATGCATGAACTTTCTTTGAAGCCCACTCTTCTAATGGATTTTAATTCCTATGCATGAACATTTTTGAGGTACCACCGCTTGCAATATTATTTTTTTGACATGTTTCCCTTTCCGTAAGATAAGAGATAACCGGAAATGTCACGCCAGGGATATTTTTAAAAAAGGCGCCAAAAGTAAGACATTAGCCATATTTAAGACCTGTAAGACATTTTTTAATATTATTAATGACAAAGATAACAAGTTAAGTAGCTTAGTACCAGCGCCAAACCACTCAGCTTTCTCGCTTAGACGCAATCGGTCCTTCAAGATTCCCAAGTTAAAGACGGACCGTTTTAAGAACACTTTTATGATGGCCTCGAGTATCAAGTATAATTAGTTGAAATTTTCAAACAGAATACTAGCAATTTAATATTTATTTTTGTTTTTAATTGAAATTTCATATATTATTCATTTTGCTAATTGTAAATGGTATTTATTGTATATAATTACATCTATCTATCTATTCTTTTTGTTTTGTTCATTTGAACATGTCTCAGGGCTGATGTCTTTCATAAACAAACAAATAAATAAATAAATAATGAAGACGCAGTCTATGAGCGTTTACTCGGGACTCATTTGTGATACAGAAGTTGGACGCACGCTTTCTGATTCTGGAAAACTATCCGGCTAGTGGTTTGCTTTTGGGTTTGAACAAAGCCTTTTTGTTTACCATATTCGTTGTTTGTCTCTAAATTAACTTGGCTCTCTCAAAACATTTTTTTCTCTCTGCTTAGCTTGGTTGTTCAGAACTCGAAAACACAAGGCGCATCGATATTTCCGTGTATGTGACATGTTTTTCAGAAGCAATCCAGCTGTCACGGGTTGCAAAAAAAATTCGAAATTCACACTGCTCTACTTTCAAAACAATGCGTGCTACTTAGCTGAAAACAGGAAAGCAGATATTATCTTTGAAATGCCATTTACCTGATGAAGGTAAAAAATCTAAAAAACCGTGAAAACCAAGAATTCGCAAACTTGTTTCTACAGTATAAAACTGTCACAGTGATCGAGTTGTGATATCTTACCGACCGGTCCATCAGACGGCAGGACACCGCTTCCGTCAACCAGAACTTGCTTGTCAGAGGTTAATACTGTGGGAACCTAGCCATGGAAAACAAAAAATGAATAAAGGAAGTTAGTTTTTAAACAAACTGTGGTGTTGCGTCGGTGTGGGAGTGAAACATGAGAATTTTGGTTTATCAACGGAGTTGTTAATGTAAATTGATCACCGTACAGGGTTTCGATTAGCTGACGTTTCGAGCGCTGGAGCCTCTTCGTCGGAGCGAATCCCTACACTCCGACGAAGGGCTACCGCTCTCGAGGGCCATTTTGACCCGCGTTGAGCTATTTTAGACAAAAAGAGGCCAAACAGCTCCCCATGGTACCGATTCGGCCCATCTAAGTTTTGAATCGGCTCCACTAAAAGCTATAATTTCGGTACTTCCTCTCAATTCGGCCCTTGTAAGGTCCAAACACGAAACTCCGATTTGGCCCCAGGAAGGTGTATTATTTCCCGGTATTAATCGCACACAAAAAGATCAAAGTCTTCTGTTACTTTGCTTTTGCGCTACGGGTTTCACCGCTGTTGCGGCTCTTCAGGCATAGCAAAGTGTGTTTATTGACTCATTGCGTCACAGATGTAATTGCAATTACAATTATAATGAATATTGTAATTCTAAGCGCGCGCGAGCAATAAGCGTAATTTCAAATCATCAAGAACGGGTTTATACTTCAAAACAAAGAACCTCTCTTTGTTCTTTCCCATGCCCTCTGAGGGGCTGAGAATCTTATAAAACGGAAAGATAGTGAACTGAGGTGTCAATCCCGCAGCACATTCATCAATATGCTTGCTGACTCCTAGCATACGTGTGTGGGGGTCTCTAATTTGCTGTTTATGAACTCCCAGGACATCACCGGAGAAGGTGAATTCTTTACCCTGTTTCAAATAGGAGCATGTTCCGCAATGTTTTGTTTCACAAAATTTAACTTCCGGATTAGTGTCCTTTTGCCCGGAGAAATAAAACACTTGAACCAAAACTCCTCATTCAAATCCATTATGAGCAAGACTAAAGTAATTCACAGTCAGCGACAACCCAGAAACCTCAAAAGGATGCTAACAAACTCCTATTTCTCCGGACAAAAGGACACTAATCCGGAAGTTAAATTTTGTGAAACAAAACGTTGCGGAACATGCCCCTATTTGAAACAGGGTAAAGAATTCAACTTCTCCGCCACGAATGAAAAATTTCGGATAAAGCACTCGATGAACTGAACCTCAACGTATTTGATTTACGTAATAACATGTGCAGGATGTGGACATAATTATACAGGAGAAACGGGTGATGTCCTGAGAGTTCATAAACAGTAAATTAGAGACCCCCAAACACGTATGCTAGGAGTCAGCAAGCATATTGATGAATGTGCTGCGGGATTGACACCTCAGTTCACTATCTTTCCGTTTTATAAGATTCTCAGCCCCTCAGAGGGCATGGGAAAGAACAAAGAGAGGTTCTTTGTTTTGAAGTATAAACCCGTTCTTAATGACTCAAGCAGTTTAAGGCCTGGGTCAGGGGCGTTTATTAGAGAAAACGTTTTTTTGTAATATAACAGTCCATAGGAATGACACCGAAACGAAATTCAGCACATGGGAAGTTCTCATCATCCTTAATATTTTCACATGCAATAAACGTTATCATAGATCACGTGACGTGTCACGTGACCATTTCTTTGAAATCGTCACTTATTTGAGGAGTAGGTGATGGTTGTAGATTATAATATCGAATAAAACCACTTTTCTTATGCGTATTAATTATTTCCAGCGTCTCACGTTTGGAGTGACCGTCCATCGTTCTCAACAAAAAAGTTGTGAGGGCAAAGGTCATTTTTCGTCCCAGAATTTAACGTTTAGCTGTTGATAATTTAAAAACTAAGACTCGTGAACAATCACTCCAAGCGTAGAAAGTTAGATATGTTGGAGTTCTATTAGAAACGCTGATTTATTTATCTGTAAACTTAAAATCCGCCACCGCATCGCCGATTTAAGACTTTTTCAAATTTTGATCACGTGACTGACCACGTGATCAAATTTATACGTTAAGGCAAACAAGGACAACAAGGTTTATCTTCATGGAAAGTTTCATCCGGTTCTAGGCAATCTGGAGAAAGATATTGGCGATCAACCATATTTCTGAACATATTTCTAAACCCAGGCCTTAAACTGCTTGAGGATTTGAAATTACGCTTATTGCTCGCGCGCGCTTAGAATTACAATAGCCATTATAATTGTAATTACAATTATATCTGTGACGCAATAAGTCAATAAACACACTTTGCTATGCCTGAAGAGCCGCAAAAGCGGTGAAACGCGTAGCGCAAAAGCAAAGTAACAGTTCACAATGCTAAGTTGACTTCGGTCGTGTATCAGTAATTGATCTTTAGATGGGTTTCAAATGGAGTTATAGGCTTCCCCTGCCTTCCACCTTGGAAGTAAAATTTCCCGGGATACCACGTCTTCGATCATGTAAATGCACGGAAATTAATTAAGTACAGTAAGGTAGGGAGGGGATACTCCCTACCTTACTGTACTTAATTAACTTCCAGGGGGATTTGGCCGTGCATCGCCGATCGACCGGGGAGTAG
Source organism: Pachyseris speciosa (assembly GCA_016490735.1). Taxonomy (NCBI): domain Eukaryota; kingdom Metazoa; phylum Cnidaria; class Anthozoa; order Scleractinia; family Pachyseridae; genus Pachyseris; species Pachyseris speciosa. The sequence goes on along the minus strand of JAEMWC010000827.1, from coordinate 80,371 downwards.
TGACGTGATCCTGATTGCAGAAAATGTGTGAAATTGTCTCCTCGGACCTTACCATCTGAAGGCCACACTGTGTATGTGTTGTACAGTGAAAATATGTGAACCCAGTGTGGTTGGTTCAGTGGCCTAGTGGTTAAGGCATCAGACCGGTAATCTGGAGACCCAGGTTCGATTCCTGGCTGAGCCACATTTTCACTTAATTACTTAGTTGTGTTGATTTCTTTTCCCAAATTAACCTAGTCTATATATACATATAGTAGACAGTAGATGGCACTTCCCCATAAATGAAAGTGGTATGGTGCAAGTACGTATTTATTTTAATTTTGCAGTCACGGCACAGGTATTAGATTCTAATCGGCTTCTCGTTGATTTGA
>JAEMWC010000827.1:65000-72500 GCA_016490735.1 Pachyseris speciosa | reverse complement strand
TGATCCGATGAAAGTCCACTGTCTCTAAACTGGGGACTAGTTTTAGGCTCGGACATAAAGGAAGGGGTGTTTGTTAGAACGAGATCCAAGATGTTGTTACCTCTAGTAGGTTGCTCTACTGATTGAAATAAATAAAAATCCATCAACCAAATTTGCAAAAGAAGAATCATCACCAGATGATGCAAAGCCTGACCCTTCTATCCACTGTATGCCAGGGAAGTTAAAATCACCTACTACGATAACAGAGTAGTGATGACCAAAATCCAAAGATCTTAGAAAGCCAGTGAATTGCTGAATAAATTGTTCATAGTTGTCAGGAGGACAATAGCAGTTTATAAGTAAAATAATGCGATCGTACTTTAGGTTTGATATTTCAACAACAACCATTTCTAAACTTGAAAACTCTGACGGAACTTCATGGAGAGTCGAAGACTGTGTACTTTTGACTGCTGTCATAACTCCACCACCAATTCTACCAACACGATCACATCTACAAATGTTATACGCAGTAGGCAATGTCTCGTGATCCATGATTGATTCATTTAGCCATGTTTCAGTAAGGCAAATAACATCGAGGTCTAGTCCATAAACGATGTCTTGTAAAACCCCAAGCTTCGATTCAAAAGACGAACCCTCCGCAACTTGAAAGGCTTTTAGACTTCTAACGTTTTGCATAAAGCAGCTTAAAAATTTCTGGTGAGGTCCAGGATTAGGCAAAATGTCGCCACAGCGCAAAAGGATCAGTCTTTCAACAGAAATTGCTAAGCAGAGGCCGCCACGCTTGACCATTTTCACGATCGGTCTGTGCAGTTCAGTTTAATCCATCTCTTAATACGACGCAGTCTCTACCAAATTTAGGACGAAACTGAGGTCTAGATGTAATGAGACCAAACTGATGCCTTAAAAGAGAAAAGGCTACCAAAAACAAGCTCAAGAAGCAGAGAGAAAAAGGACGCTTAACAAACGCGTCCGCCGCCATATTTTCACCACGAGTCACATGCATCTCACTTAAGCGGGGTCGGTCAGTGGGCTATCTTTTTAGTGGTCGCTAAGCACAACAACAACGTGGCGGACAAAAGAAACTTTTTTAACAGTAAGTTCAATTTTTTGATCGCTCTTTCCGTTAGTGGCCGGTGTGTAGGGTCATTATTTTGCACTCTGGTAATTGATTGTTGTTAAGATTGTCTATTTTATCTCTTTTAGTTCACGTTTTTCGTTTACTTTCTTTCATTCGCAATGCTCGCTAAGGCTTATGGTATTACGCAACTTAGGTCACGCCGTCTTGGCCAAAGTTCAGTTGACTTTTGTGTAGAATAAGAAGTGTTAAGCCACGCGTTCAAGTCAATTCGCCCCTTTTGCACTCTTCTCCTGGAGTATTTCTACTGTGTGGGTCAGATATGTAAGTGATTTTGTTTCTTTGTTATGTTAATGTAATTCTTGTCGATTTAATTGTTGCACGATTCGATTTTAGTTCAAATCCATTATTACTTTCTCTCGTGCGTGTGCAAATAAGTAGTCTGTTCGAAGCATTATGAACGGAACCTGTAATCTCATGTTTATTATTTTGTAAGTACCATTTGTATTGTTTCAAGCATGTTTTGGTTCGTTAAGTTCATGAATATTTCATTTTCAGTTAGTTCATTATCCTTCATGTGCGGAACATTATGATTTCAATGTAGAATTGTTATTATGCGAATTGGGGTTCCGCCCCCAAATTTCAACAGAGTAGTTTGCTTCGCGACCTTTGTGTTTAGTTTAATTTAGCCCTATATTTAGTTGTATTTTGTAAACATTGTTTTCAGTTTACGAGCATCATCGAATCCTCCTCGTTGACCCGAAATAAACCCTATTTCATCGTCTTCAAGTTGGAGTCTTTGTCTCAGTAAATTACGCCCTCCTTGACTCGCGACACGTCTTGATCTTGTAGTCCTCGATAGTCGCCGTCGTAACAATTGTTGTCCCCAGAGTGCAGTTAACTTTAAAAGCTGACCCGCGGGGCTGGAATATATCGCTGCTTTCACGGTCTTCTAACCTCGGTTAGCCGGGACAACCTGGCACCAACCGTTTGCATGGCAAAAAGCTAGCCCGCCTAGAAGGGTGCCCCGGGCAAGTAGACAGGGTGCTCCGGGAAGGTGGGTACCCTATCTAGCATGTATTTTCTAAAGAAACGTATGAAAAGTTGGTCCTCCTAGAGAAGCTCGTTTAGCCGGGTAACTCGGTTAGCCGGGGAACCCTCCCTCCATGTAAACAGGCCCTAAAAAGCCTTTTGATCTTGAGATTGAATGGTCCTATAAATTTAACAAATTTCCCGAGCTGTTTGCCTAGCTCTAGGGGCTAAATATTACCAGACAATTACCATACTGAATAAAATTATAAGGAAATCCAGAACTTGAAATGCCGGCTTATTACTTCAATAATTTTTGAAATTCTACAGCTTCCTAATGTGGCCTTGACTTTTTAAATTGAACTTACTACTTATTGAATTATGAAGGAATTCTAAATCAAAACTATACAGAGGGAAAGAAGGCTTTATTGTTTTGCTTTTCTTGAATTTGTTTCAAGTAAAATTACATTTATACAGTTTTGAAATCCTTTGAAGGAAATAAACTCACATGTCCAATATACACGAACTGAGTCGGGTCGTCAATTGCTGTTGACGGCCCGACTCACCGGATGTCGGGTCGTGAAGTTTAAAAAGGAAGTAATCTTTACTGCCGGAAGTCAAACAGCCTGGGGAACCGGATGTCGGGTCGTAGTAAGCTTTACTGCCGGAAGTCAAACGGCCTGGGACAGCTTCAAATATCTCGACGGATCGTGACGATCCGATCAGGTCGTGACGACCCGTCATTTGAAAAGTCGACCCAACTATTGCAAATGTCAGGTAGTGAGAGATAGGAAAAAGCTGGTGTATATGCCTCGTTTTTTGAGCTACGAGTCCAAACAAGAGCGAGTTACTCGTGTATACCTAAACCACAAGCAGAAAGGCGCAACCGACAGAAACAAGCGCGCTACACATGTGTATGCCTCGTTCTTTAAGCCACGAGCAGAAACAAGTGCGCGTTACTTATGTATATGCCTCGCTCTTTAAGCCACGAGCATAAACAAGCGCGCGTTACTTATGTATATGCCTCGTTTTTTAAGCCTCGAGTCGAAACAAACGCCCGTTAATTATGTAGGGAGCAGGGTTGGCGCAATGGTGAGAGCACTCGCCTTCCACCAGTGTGTCCCGCGTTCGATTCCCGGACTCGGTGTCATATGTGGGCTGAGTTTGTTGGTTCTCTACTCTGCTCCAAGAGGTTTTTCTCCGGGTACTCCGGTTTTCCCCTCTCCTCAAAAACCAACATTTGATTTAATTTGATTTGATTTGAGATTTGTAATTAGTAGGCGAATAGCCACCTTGTGGAAGTACTACTAATAAATCGTTTATTATTATTATTATTATTATTATTATTATTATTATTATTATTATTATTATTATTATGTATGCTTCATTCTAAATCGAAACAAGCGCGCTACACATGCATGTGTCCTCGACATTTCTGGTTTACATATTATAAAATATTTTTCCCACAGACACAGATTACATTTTTTGTTGATATTTGAATACGATCTGGCTTGCCTTAATTTTCGCCACTTAATTACGTAATTGATTTTAACCGGAACACTTTTAACCGGAACACTCTTAAACTGAGCTATAGCTGTATGAGTAACGTAAAGACCATAATATCCAGCCACAACAAAGCTCAAATGGGCAAACCCTTAAATCCATCAGAAGAAACCAATAGCGCGTGTAATTGCCGGAACAAGAAATCTTGCCCCCTAAACGGAAATTGTAATGTGCGGAACATTATCTACCAAGCAGAGGTCGTCACCCCGCAATCCAAAGAGATTTATATCGGACTGTGTGACACAACATTCAAAGAACGTTACAGAAACCACACATGCTCCTTCAGGAACGAAAGATACAAAAATGTAACCGAACTCAGCAAGCACATATGGAGTCTGAAAGATCGAAAAATCAATTACGTAATTAAGTGGCGAAAAGTAAGGCAAGCCAGATCGTATTCAAATATCAACAAAAAATGTAATCTGTGTCTGTGGGAAAAATATTTTATAATATGTAAACCAGAAATGTCGACACTTAATCATAGAAATGAACTGACATCGATCTGTAGACATTCTAAGAAATTCCTGTTAAATACCGTGATTACTTAACGTTTAGTGCTTCCGTCGACCAATTACATCTTGGCATGTCACGCCAGTGAGCATTGTTCCATATTTTCAAATTTTGTATATCTTTAAATGTAACCGTTATTGTTGTCAGTTGCCCGATGATTGCTTCGTGAGAGGCATGAAACTCGGAGTAGCAAATAAATGTGTTTGAATTAGTCCGACTCCACAATTGAATATTATATTCACAGCTCTGGTTTTGCCATTGAGCACTTTTATAGCAAATGAAGTCTTCAATTTATCCGCTGATAGTTATATATATATATATATATATATATATATATATATATATATATATATATATATATATATATATACCTCGTTCTTTAAGCCACGAATCGAAATAAGCGCGCGTTACTCATTTACACCCCGTTCTTTAAGCCACAGTGCAAAAATGCATCTCATTAGCAGAAATAATAACGTGGGAATCGAAACAAGCGCGCTACACATGTGTATGCCTCGTTCCCTAAGCCACGAACAGAAAGAAGCGCGCGTTACTGATGTAGTAGCTTGTTATTTTTAAAAGCCACGTCTCCAAACAAGCGGTTGCGAGCAGAGTCTCCTTCCTCTTCCCGATTTTTGTAGGAAGATCGAAGGAGACTCTGCTCGCAGGGTAAACAAGCGCGCGATACTCGTGTGTACCTAAACCACAAGCAGAGACGCGCAACCGACAGAAATAAGCGCGCTACACATGTGTATGCCTCGTTCTATAAGCCACGTGCAGAAACAAGCGCGCGTTACTTATGTATATAACTCGTTCTCTAAACCTCGAGTAGAAACAAGCGCGCTTTAGTGGACGGATAACTCCTCATGCCGTTTGAAATACTGTTAAAAAATGGGTACGGGTTTTTTGAAGCGTTGCTATTTAAGGGTCGACTCTCATATACCGGGAACTGAAATCGCTAATTATTAACTAACAGCAGGGTACGGGGAACATAGAGGAACAAAGGGCACACAGAGGAGCAAAAGCAGTGTGCACTAGGAACAGAGGAATAGTGGGCGGGCAGAGAGGAACAGTGGGAATAGAGGAACAGCAGGACCGGAGGAACAGCGGGCACAGAGGAACAGTAGGAACAGAGGAACAGTAGGAATAGAGGGCATAGAGGAACAGGGGAACATTAGGCAAGGAGGAACAGTAGGCACAGAGGAACAGAGGAACAGAGGAACAGTAGGAACAGAGGCACAGTGGGCACAGAGGGACAGTAGGTACAGAAGAATAGTATGCATAGAGGAACAATGGGCACAGATTAGGCAGGGGGGAACGATTGGCACAGAGGAACAGAGGACAAAGAGGAACACTGGACATAAGGAATAGTGGGCACAGAAGAACAGAGGCTGAAAAGTGTGCAAAAGATTGTCATCGGGCACGTTTCGAAAAGAGTTCCAAACGTTTTGCCCCTTGCTAATGTGTTCATTTGTTATGTTTCCAATTTTGTCAATTGCACTTTTGCACTAAAAGTACCAGGTGTCAAAGCAGTATTTCTCAGTAATGGCGTGAGGACAGCAAGTGCTAATTAATTAGTTTGGTCATGTAAAGTTGAAATGATGTTTTTACTTTTAATTGTTAGTTTAAAAACTTCTAGACTTTTTTTTTTACTTTAGATTTCTTCCGTTTTCGTCTGTGGAAAAAATCTTTGTGTTTAGTCGCTGTTGTTCTTGTCCCAAAATAAAAGTTGAGCAAGACATAATTAAATTTTGTGGTAAATGACTGTTTGCGAATTTCGCTGCCACGAATAAAAAGCTGTCATCATTTTCTTTCCCACCTTATTAGGTATATTGAGAGAAGTACAAAGGCATAAACCGAAGATATGACAATAGTTTGGCGGCAGTATGATAGAGCGGTCTCGGCCGTGAATTGTTGTCAGTCAGATAGCTAAGAATGATTTCTTCACTGAAGTCAATCATGCCAAACACTAGAGTGTTTGTTCTAGTTTTAATGACATTAAATTGAATCGACAACGTATTCTACCCTCCCTGTTGCCTTGCAGCGGTATTGAGTCTAAGACTCTCGCCAACCGGTTAGCTCAGTGGCGGGGCTCCGGACTAGCGTTCGGGAGGTCGAGGGTTCAAACCCCGGCCGGACCAACACTCAGGGTCTTAAATAATTGAGGACAACGTGCTGCCTTTGTAATAACATCTGCAAATGGTTAGACTTTCTAGTCTTCTCGGATAAGGACGATAAACCGTAGGCCCCGTCTCACAACTCTTCATATTGATTCTGTGGGACGTAAAAGAACCCACGCACTATTCGAAAAGAGTAGGGGACGTAGTTCCCGGTGTGGTGGTCTATCTCTCATCTGTTGGTTAAATGCTCGGAGATATTAGCTGCACAAGCTACTCTACAATCCGAGGATAAATAAAGTAATGTAATGTATATGTAGGTGAGACGATTCGACTGCCAACACAGACGAATCGATCGAATCGAGTCGAATCGACAACGTATCCACCCTCCCTGTTGCCTTTCAACGGTATTCTGTCTAAGACTCTCGCGAATCGACTTCCAGTAACACGATTCGTCTGCTAACATAGACGAATCGACTGTAAAGTACGGCTCATGTAAAGTACAGCGTTTGACACGGGCTTTGCAGATCGAAAATAGTTTTTAAAACTGATTTTTTCAAGTGAAAGCCCTGGGTGGGGGTGTGCGGTCCGCTTCCTGAAACCCTCACCCTATTTCAGACCAAAATCTGCGATTTTCCTTACCCTATTTCAAACCTGACCAAAAATTTGATACCCTATTTCAGACCTATTTCACGTACACAGTTGGCGTAAACATAATTAAAAGACAAAAAAGAAGGGCTTTTGTTGATGGTCTTATCGAAGTAGCTTCTTCTAAAATTATAGATAGGAAGCATCGGAAAACAGGACATCGCTTTGCGATGTGTGGTGTTTTCTATGGAAAATAATTGTAAAATTAGTCCCGTCATCCAATCAGATTGGTCAATAAATATGGTCCAACACCAGGTAAGACCGGTCACTGTAAATTAACATAAAGAAACGTCCGATTTTCATTTGGACATGATACCTTTCCGCCCTTTAATTATATTCAGAACTAATATATGTCAATAATTGCAACCATACAACAAATGGCATTATTATCATTTTATTTATTTTTCTTTTGTTATTAAAAGACACCTTGTTTGTAGTCGGTCTTTGTTTTTTCGTAATATCAGCTTCTGTCTACTTTAACGTAGCTTCCCTGGGATAGTTGACCTTGTTAAAGTTGGATTCTAAAAAGAGAGAAATTTTCCATACCTCTTGGCTTAGTTG
>JAEMWC010000827.1:37500-60000 GCA_016490735.1 Pachyseris speciosa | reverse complement strand
TCTGTAAACCGCTTGGCATTGGCATTGTCAGGATCATCCATATGGAAATTGAAGCCGCCCGTTATTAATAGACATCCCGAAGGCTCAGCGGCAATTTGCTCTTGTAAACTGGAGAACTCTTCAAAGAAAAGCAAACAGGAGTTGTTGTCAGGCGGACGATAAATAACCAGGATCCTAATACACTGAGGGCTTCTGAGACGGACATCCATGAATTCAAATGACTGAAAGTTGTCACACATTGAGGAGTTGATATTAAGATTGTCTTTAAATAACACACCAACTCCTCCTCCCCTAGAATGAGATCTTGGAGCGTGTAGGAACCTATAGCCGGTAGGACACAGAGTTCCCACTTCAACATCATTGGTGTTACCAGGTCGCAGCCAAGTTTCTGTCAAAACCATAATATCGATACCATTGTCCACAACATAGTCTTTCACTATCATCGCCTTATTCTTAACAGATCTTACATTAAGCAGGCAAAGCTGAACACAGCAGGAAATATATCTGTGAGATGCAAAATAAGCTTGTCGTTGAACAATTCTCAAGTTGTCCACGCCACACAAACGCGGTGAAACACAGCTACGAGTGGCATTAGCAGGATAACAGTTTGTCGAACGTCGATTACCAATTACAACCGGAATAGCAGTTGGACCAGGATTAAGACTTACGTCTCCGCTTTTAACTAGTCGGATCAATTGAAAGCTAGCAGTTGAGTTGTGATAATAGTTCATTCTAGAGCGAAAGTAACCTTTTTCATGAAGTCGAAATCCAAGATGGCGGCTCGATCTCCACGTGGAATCCAGTCGTTTCAGGCTAGTTGTTTCCCCCACGGAGGCTCCTGGACTGTCAAAACCAAGCAGTGTACGGGAAGCATGGTATAATATATTTCTAGATATAATTTCTTCGGGTTGAAAGTAAAATGAACGTAAAAAGATCATTAAAACAACGGAGGCGAAAGGGACACGTCTAACCGCCATGCTGACCACTGACCGACACATAAACGTAATTAGCTCATTTTAAAACACCGAACGTGTTGGAAACCGATGACCATCAGAACTGTTAAATTGAACAGGTGTACTCGACTTTTGTTTTGGAGTTTTCTTGTGCTGGTAAAACCAGGCGTGTTATTTTAACAGTGGCTAGGATTTTGTTTTATGTACAGACAAGCCTTCACTGTAATTCAACTGTGGCAGCCAATATACAGGCAATGTGGTTAAATAACGGGAAATTTGTTAAATTATGACGGTGAAAATAAAAAGTTAGGGATAATTTGGCCCGCTATGCGCCATTCTGGAACTGAATTTCGATTAAGTCGACATGGGGACTGTATTCCACAATTTACAATTGCAATATGTTGACATGTGGCTCATGTGGTAAAAGTATATATTAAGGCATCAGTCAGTTTTCCTTGAGTGATTATCGCCAGATGTAACTCTTAGAGCACGAACTCTGCTGAAGGCTTATTTTGCTTCCAATAAAACGTTTGCGAGTGCTTGCGAGTGCTTAGAAGCTCAATTGGAAAAGGGAATTGCTTTGGAATCCTTACTCGGGTAAGTCATTTGAGCTGAATCAAATATAAATACTGTTGTTTCGTTGAGATATTTTTGATCCTGATGTGGTGATCAACCCGTTACAAACAGTCAGTGGAATCAAAGTTGTTTAGAATCGTTGTTAGCGAAGTAAGGCTGTTGTCTAAGCGGTTTCCATCTTCATGTTTCCTCGTAAATATTGTGAACTGAAAGACTCTAAATACAGCCTTCCAAGAAAGCAAGTTGATAAGAAAATAGGACCTTCAGTTGACGACGAAGGGAATCTTGCTGTTTTTAAGGTATAAGGATACCCGGATTTTGTCCCGAAATTGAAAATACCAGAATTTTCATGATCGAATCAGTTAGACTAGAATGAACATTTTTGCAAAAAGAACGGGAAGAAAAGCTGTTTTACTTTTTAAAAGAATTACGAAAAACTATTTTTGTGATGCTGTTATGGCTAATTATGCGCTGACAAGTTTCTGCCAACAGTTCTGTCGCCGCTATAAACTAATATTCACCGTAACTCGCGTGTTATATGAACTCGTAGCCGTGCATTTCATCACAATATAACGAGCGTGCACCCAAGCCTTCCTTCTGATCGCCTTCGGTATCATTACTATTTCCAGAAAAATTTGTTGACTTCACACTAGAAGCTAAGTCAGTCTCAAGTAAGCACTTGGCTCAAGTGCACTTGAAAATCTCAAGTCGCACTTTAAAAAACTTGGCTTCACACCTAATGACAAAGTATATTACTTGAAGCACAGGCTGTCGATCATCTTTCGCCGTAAAATCCGTCCCGCATATCACAAATGCGATTCCTCGCCAGTAAAATCATGAGGCCTTCACAGAGGAATTGAGCCTTTTGTAGTTCCTCTATATTTTTCGCTATTTTTAACTCAAATTGTACTTAACGGAGTTGTTGTGGTGCAAAAAAATGGACAGGTTGAAACATTGGCTGGTTTGCATTAATCGCATTTGGTGTCAGATGAAATGAAAAGCGATGGTATAGGCTGTCTCTGTAAATTAAATCCAAATGAGAGTTTTAGTTCAATCATTTATATCGACTATTCTTTCCTTTCTATGTATTCTTACATAGAATAAATGTTTCATATAGTTCTCCAAACTCTAGCCATCCATTTTGAATTTTTCGATCCATCTCAGCAGGCAAGTTGCCGTCGGTTCATCAGAATCGTGGCACTGCTGCACATCGCTTTCAGTTGGCTTCCATTTCCTATTGGTCAAGTGTGTTCTCAAGTGTGGTGTAGATCATACTTGGCGGCGAACTTCGGCTTCTGTGAACTACGAACGTTTCCATGGTCACTAAGTAAAGTTCAAGTAAGTACAGTTCACCTCTTCACACTCAAAGTATGTTCCAAGTGCACTTAGATTATACTTACAAGCTCTAGTGTGAAGCCGACAATTATCTTAGCTCTACTGTGTTTATTGTCGTGATGTCCTCGCGAAAGCGCAAGAAAAAGTCGCGGTGTCAATTTATATCGGCAAAGGAGCCCAAACGGCGAAGAAGCGACAGAATACCCTTCAGAGATGACCGTGCACACAGTCTCGCTTCAATCGATTGCGGCTCATATTTTAATCAGGAAAAATTGTTAAAGTAACTGGATGGCGAGAAGCTAGAAGAGAGTCATTTACTCTTTCACCATGAGCAGATTCGTAACACCCAGACGCACTAGTATCAAGCTGGGAAATTGTTTCCCGTCTTTTTCTCTATAAAATAAAATAAAGTCTCGGTGACGGGTGAACATTTTAAGCTCGTTTTCCCGCATCCTCTGACCGATTAGGCTGCAAACCGGCACGAATGTTTTAAGATATGTCCTTTGCAAAAAGCTGTCGGCTTTTTTGAAATTCGCTTCAGTTTAAATTTATGGCCAGTTTTGTGGAAGGATACGTGAACACTTTTAGTATCAATCTTCAGGGGAGTGTAGGGAAACAACAAAGAAAAAAAATGGAAAAATCGCAGACACCTTTTTTGAAGGCGAAGTGTGAGGAAACATTTCCGATGTCAACCGTGTCGCTCCAAACTCTCGAGTGGGGGAAACGAACGTGATTAAGGCGAAGCCTTGGATTTCGCTTTCCCTCTTAAGATATATTACGCGTTTTCTTTTTCTACAATTTTGATCTCGACATTGAATTCTAAAAATATTAAGCTTTCATAAAATGTATAGGTTGTCGGGATTTCCTCTGCGAGCGCTCATTTAAAAGCTCTGTTTCTAACTATGGTCATTTTGGCTATCCTAATACCTTAAGAAGCGCTATTGTGTTTAAGACTCTCGCGAATCGACTTCCGGTGAGACGATTCGACTGCCACACAGACGAATCGATCGATTCGAAGCGACAACGTATTCCACCCTCGCTGTTACCTTGCAGTAATATTGAGTCTAGGACTCTCGCGAATCGACTTCCGGTGAGACGATTCGACTGCCATACAGACGAATCGATCGATTCGATCGAATTTAGTCGAATCGACAACGTATTCCACTCTCCCCGTTGCCTTTCACCGGTATTCTGTCTAAGACTCTCGCGAATCGACCTCTGGTAACACGATTCGTCTGCTAACACAGACGAATCGCCTCGATTTGGGTGTATTGGACAACCATTGAATTTTAAGCAGGAATATAACTGGACCGGTATATCAGCTTTGGAAAGACTGCTCAACATGGATGAACACAATGCATAAATTTTCAATCATTCAATGCACAAAGAGCCTTAGGTTCCTGTGTGCCCACAGTTTCCCTGTGCCCACTGTTCCTCTGTGCCCAACGTTCCTCTGTGCCCAGCGTTCCTCTGTGCCTACTGGCCCTCTGTGCCCACTGTTCCTCTATGCCCACTGCTCCTCTGTGCCCTAAGTTCCTCTGTGCTTTCTGTTCCTCTGTGCCCAGTGTTCCTTCATGCCCACTATTCCTCTGTGCCCACTGTTCCTCTGTGACCACTGTTCCTCTGTGCCCACTGTTCCTCTTTGCCCACTGTTCTTGTGTGCCCACTGTTCCTGTGCGCCCACTGTTCCTGTGTACCCACTGTACCTCTGTGCCCACTAGCACTGGAAAGTTTGTACCATTTACAGACTTCACAAAAGTTAGTCAAATGTCTGTAAAATGTCTACATTTCCTTTGTAAATTATAATGTCTATAAACGTGCACACTTACAGACATTTTATAAACCCTATAAAATGTCTGTAGATTTGGCCACATTTTACGCGTCCAGATTGCGTTAAATGTCTGTGAAATCTCCACGTTTTCTTTGTAAATTATGAGCACAATTTACAGAGATTTCATAACATACGTAGAAATCCTTGTAAAATGTCAACATGTTCTCTGTAAAAAAAAAAGCTCAAGGGAAACTCTGTAAAATAGAGAACATAAAATGTGGATAAAATCTTCGTAAAAATCGAACCAAAATAACTGCATAAAATGTCAATAAAATGTGCACAAATAAAGAGCATATAATGTTTATGAAAACTGTATGTAATGTTCGTAAAATATGAATGGAGTACCGCATGAAATCTCCGCAAAATGTTCATTTTTTCTCTATAAAAGAGTGCAAGGGAAGCAAACCAGAATGAAAACACTAGGACAAAATCCCAACAAAATGACCGTAAAAAGTAAACAAAACTAGACCATGAAATATTTGTAAAATGTCCACAAATAAAGTATACATGTCTTCAAAATGTATTTTAATTCAAAAAAGAACCTAGAATGTTAACATTTTCTTTGTATAAAAGAGCCTCAGTGGCCGTGAATTTTCAGGATCGATCTTAATCATTGCACCCTCAATACTAATTTTGCAAACTCCTGTTGGCATAATTATTATTAACAAAAACATTCATGGAATTTTCTGAAAATGTAATAATAAATATTTGGTCAATCACTACCATGAAGGTCATTCTGTTGAGAACCAACAATTATCAAATTTGATCAATGATATATACTAAAATATATACTTCTCTTTTCAAATATCAGTCCACACTTATGGTATAATTATTAAGAATGAATGCTTCGTCCTCTGATTTTTAAATACCATTCTTTATAAATAATTTTGGTTATCAATTATTTATCTATCCCAATATTAACATTGAAGAATATGTCACTTTAGATGTAATTAACTTTGCTTGCATTTTTAGCGAGGAATAAAAATAATGCATTGGAACTGGTCATGACACTGCATTTACAAAATACCTAACACTTTAAAAAGATATAATAAAAATGAATAATAGACATATTTCCCAATAATTTCCAATTTAGATGCAAGTTATATAAAAATGCTGAGTAATTTGACTACAGCCAAGAAACAGAAACTAGGCACTGCAATACACTGCACACTAATTCCTGTACCATTTAATTCTTAAGGTCTATCGTTCAAGATAAACACTCTCATGAAAACAGGCCACAAGGATTTTATGAAGGGGAATACTGGGAAAAGAGTGCCCAGTGATCCCATATTATTATTGGGCATAAACATCGGTGCAGTGACAACAATGCCATACATATAAACTTTATATTGTACCCAGCGATTCTGAAGATGTATATTTTTAACTTTTCTAAGTACAGCCATGTGGCACGAGAAGTTTTGGCTGAAAATATTCCTTCCAGAGCATACGATGTCCACATGTTGTTATGCAACATAGTGGCTCTGCTCTACAACAAGTCACTCCAATCATCAGGCTGGAGTGATGCTAATGTTAATGCTCTGGAAACTTTGGCTTGGGCACATGCAATAGCTGCCGAAGAGTTCTATGGTTTGCATATCTGTACAGAAAATCTGGAGTATTCAACACATTTATGTGAAGATGTTAAACGTCATTCCAGTCCAGATAATTATTCCTGTGAAGTGTTTGAGCGCGCAATTCGCATTCACAAGCAACAAACCCACAATGCTAAGGGAATTGAGAGAACATTTGCAGAGAGAGAAAACATCAGACTATTTTTACGAAGATATACCTCACAAATTAATGTGATTTGGTAAGCTGAAGCCACTCTAAAGGCACTAAGGCCACATGGTAGCGGGCATTACCCCTTAAATCTACCAAAGCAAAGATTGAGCCCAAGCATTAGCAGCCATGGACAGCTGTTTCGGCCTTGTTAGGCCTCATCAGCATGGCATAGCTAATGCTCAGGCTCAAGTACCCACATTATGTGGGTACTTGAGCCTGAGCATTAGCTATGCCATGCTGATGAGGCCTAACAAGGCCGAAACAGCTGTCCATGGCTGCTAATGCTTGGGCTCAATCTTTGCTTTGGTAGATTTAAGGGGTAATGCCCGCTACCATGTGGCCTTAGTGCCTTTAGAGTGGCTTCAGCTTACCAAATCACATTAATTTGTGAGGTATATCTTTGTCACTCCAGCCACATCCCACAAGCTTTACGTTTTCACTGCTTATTTTTACGAAGACACGAGCTGAAGTACGGTAAACTGTCAAGCTATTCAGATGGCAACAAACGCCACTCTGTTGACCTGGATAATATGCAATCTGCAATTTTTTTTCCATGAGCCATCCTTTGAGGCAGCCAAAGCTCTGCTTATTGATTGCAGTGACAGTGACAATGAGAACGTTTGCCATGCATCTCAAAATGGAGTCCTGATTGGAAAACTAAAAAAGACAGGTTTGCAAGATCATCAACAAGGGGACATCAAAAGGCACCTGCAGAAGATGCACCCCGGCACAGATGTCATCGTTCCCTCCCTGGCCCAATGTGCAAAACATGTTGTCAGAATAAACTGCAATGGAACAGTCATGAAATTTTCACAAGGCGACTTCTGTATTATAGCTGGAGGGCCATCTCTAACGGAAGAGTGGTATTTGAAAATCACAAACATAATTCTGATTGGTGCTTTTATGAACAAGTACCACATTTTCATTGATGGCACCTATTACATCCCTGCTTTCAACCATGGCAGAGTGTTAAATCACCCATGGACTGAAACTGTGCAGCTTGTACCCCACCAGTATGGCAGGGATACTGTCCAATTTGCAAGCCAATTAAAGAGAAAGTGTCTTCTCTACCCTGAACCAGCAGTCAAAGAAAACCCATCTTTCTACCTTCCCATTGACTTTGATGGCCCTCCTCCAAAAGCAGCAACAGTCCCTGTGTATCCTGAAGAAGGTGACAATGTCAAAGTTCTGGGCCGAGGAGGACAGGTTTGGCTTGGAAGGATCATCTCCTCTGATGAAATGAATTATAAAGCAAATCTAAAGTGGTTCACGGAGTCACGCCGCCCTGGCCTTTATACCTTGTCCAGTCAAGAGGACATTGTTCCTTGGAGGTCCATTTTAGGTTTTGCTCACATGAGAAGGGTGATGGGTGGTTACAGAATAGAAGAAGACGACTAGTACAGTGTACATGTGATATTAGAGCTTCACAGCGATAACAGTCTGCTTACATTCTCGCTAGGGCTCTTAGGTCTTGTCCACACAAATCCATTTTACAGATGTGTGCTCAGTGACCTGGCCTATAAACTGTAAATAAAAGCAAGGGTGAAGGTGACCTTGGTTTGATGCAAACCTCTCTGTCTTTCTCATGCAAATGTAGATTAAACTATGATTTATAAGAGAAAAGCAGTGAGGTCTGTATTAAGACAAGGAATGCAATTATAAAACTAAATCAGGGATATTACTTTGCGAATCCAAAAACTGACAAATACCAATGAGGAAGGAAAAGCCAAATACAGCAAAACTGCAAGTTGTAATGATAATTAGCTTTGTACCTTGCATTTTTTTTTTCTGGTGATTTGGTCTCCCATCTAATTGGTCATAACACAGTTGCAATTCCAAAGTCCAGTCAAAGTGTTCACATTTTTAGGATTTGCACAGTGACATCCAACCATAAATAGATCCCCAATATTATGATGATGGAGTCCCATGACAAATACTTTGAAACTACTGCGAAACATGCAACACAACTTTGGTATTTTCAAAGGCTTCCCTTACCCGGCCATGGCATGTATGGGAAGGATAAGTAAATTGAATGAGGCTGTAAAAGGTTTATTTTTTCTCACACGTGTAGTGTCTTTTCAAAAATTTCTACTTTTTGTGTTTGAAAACAGTTTCGGTGTGGATGGAACACCAAACCAGATAAAAAGGTTGTGTTTTCAAATTGATTGTTTACATGACATAACTATTATTTCATTTCATTTTATTTTATTTTAGTTTAGTTTATAATTATTTATTTATTTTTATAACTCCTAGTATAGTGTATACTGTTTTAGGAGTATATCTATCAAAGTGTTAAAGACACCAGAATAAGGATTTGAACAAGGATGAAGTTCTTTATCCGGTACAGTGACCAAGATTAACTGAACTAGCACCAGGTGACTTGCTACAGTATAAGATTTGTGCTGGTATCTTGTAAATGAATACAATGAAGGCCATTGAAACAACCTATTATGATGATTTGCCACACCAAAACTGGATGGTGTGCTATTAAAACTGGCATTTGTGTACATTCATGATTCAAGACATCTCTTTTGACTTAGTGCCTTTCTCCAAATCGAGTGGCTTTTACTTCGTGTACCGGACACATGACGTCAAACGAAAAAACAAAAACAGGAAACCATACTTCATCAAAATTTTAACCCTGAAGGCATTGACAGATAACAACATTTTCTTTTGTTTTACATCATTTGTGTCTGGTACATGAAGTAAACGCCAATTTAGTTCATGGGACAGGTACTTTCAGACATACCTTTTGTCTCTTGCAATGTGCCTTTCCAATGTCTTTCAAAATAGAGTGCTTTTGGTTTGCTGCTTTCTCTCTCAGCACATTATTACCCTTGATCGATGTTGTTGCTTTGTCGTCGTTCATAGTAATTTAGTCCTTGGATAGTTACCAGCATTTTCCAAGTTACAAATTGGGAACAATCGCGAAAGTGTTACAGAAATGAGAGTACTTATTTGAAATGACAGTTGGGGACAACAAAAGAGGTGTTGGTTTGATTTTCATAATTTGCTTCAATTTACTGGAATGCCCTGATTGTGTCAATTTACAGAGATTTTGATTTTTCACTGGCCTCCTGTTGCACTACAAGAGCCATGTCGATGACCGATATAAACGCGGACTGGAAAAAGCTATGCTTGATCGTGCATTTCGGCTCTCTTCCAGCTGGGCCTACTTTTCTGAAGAGTGTGATCGACTAAAAATATGGTTCTCTCGACTAAAATATCCCGACAAAATAATTAATTCCACCGTCACTCGTTGCATCGCCCTAAAACCATCTGATAAACCTTTTCCTTTGCCGGTAGAAACCAATGCAGCAGACCCCGTTCGCGTCGTCCTTCCATTCAAAGACCAGGCCTCAGCCGATACTCTACGCAGTCAACTTAAAGATTTGAGCCAGAAGATTCAAGTGACCATTCAGCCTGTGTTTGTTAGCCACAAGATTGAGCAAGACCTTAAACTGCGTGAAGTCAAGCCGCCGGTTGTAAACCAACAATGCCTTGTTTACCAATTTAAATGTGACCTGTGCGATGCAGGTTATGTTGGTTTCAAATCAACCCACGTTACCAAGACGACACAACAGTTTGGGCAAAATGAGTTTATTGTACAGTGTAAAATCTGCTAAACAAAATACTACACAATAAACAGGAACGCAACTAATATTAAAAATGTAACAATGAAAAATTAATTGTTTTAGGGCGGCAGAGGTGGGAAAGAGATTACGCCTCGTCCCCGGATCTGATAAAAGATGAGACGTTAGGCCACGCGCTCGCTTGTAAAGGAAACTCGATATCTTTGTCACTAGTTAATTAAACATCATTAATCAATGATTACTCAATCAACCCACGTTACCAAGACGACACAACAGTTTGGGCAAAATGAGTTTATTGTACAGTGTAAAATCTGCTAAACAAAATGCTACACAATAAACAGGAACGCCAAAATGCCCAAACTGAAGAGGAGGAAAGGAGAATGGGTTGAGTGAGTAGAAAACGAAAACGAAGTAAAGAGAAAAATAACAAATACCTAATAAGTGATAATTATGCTGGAAACATAGCCTGAAGCTTGTCTGCCATAGCTTGACCAGCGCGCTGTTTCTGCTGCTGAGATAACTCTAAATAAACGAGATATGCGTCGCTTTGCCAATCTCCCTGCAATTTGATGATTTCGGAGGGAATATGGCAGTCAAAAGAGATTACGCCTCGTCCCCGGATTTGATAAAAGATGAGACGTTAGGCCACGCGCTCGCTTGTAAAGGAAACTCGATATCTTTGTCACTAGTTAATTAAACATCATTAATCAATGATTACTCCACGCCGGCCCTTACATCAACGCGTTGAAGAGCACAAGAACTCGTCCTCTTCCATTGGCAAACATTTCCGCGTGAAGCATGGCTTACCCCCAAAAGATCTTTCTAAAAATTTTACTATTCACCTCCGAGTTAACCAATCAGAGCGCGCGAAAAGTACTATTCACTTGTGTGGTATATACTAATTATTATTATTATTATTATTATTATTATTATTATTATTATTATTATTATTATTATTATTATATTACCACAGTTTTCTACCTCTTAATGTTCCTGAGACTTGACAACAATGAAAATTAATTTTTAAATTTTTTAAACAATGGTAAGGAATTTTTAACAGATGCTTTAACCGTAACGGAAAAAAAATTAACCGTTAGCCGTAAAATACCCAAAATATTAACCGTTAGCCGTAAAAGACACTACCCCATTGAGACCCTTTCCTAAAGGAGCCGTTTTGTTTTGTTTGTTCGCCGGTCAGTGTCTTCTCTGACATGGCAGGTCGCGTGGAAGGCCATCCAGGTACAGATATTTCTGGTAATCGAGGTCGTAGTAGAACCACGAGTGTTTCTTGGTACCTGCGTTATTGAGGATGAAGTCCAGCTATGTTGCTCGTTTCTCCGCCAATTGCCTGTCACTCCAAAACTGGGACAACATTATCCATCGTCTGAAGAGATACGGGAACAGCCGTTCCCGAGGAAAAACAAGCTCAATTGAAACGCCGCGCGATCGCCAATTGGTTTTCTCCAAAATGCCATCTTCATTTGCTGGGGCCAAACAGACAATGGAAAGAAAGCGGCTCCATTGATTGTTTGAAATAGTTTCAGCCTTTCCCGGCTGACTTCTGTTTTGGAAAGCAAGCATAAAGTCGACCGATATTCGGACAACGTTGCCATAATGACTACTCAATGCTGAAAGCCTGGGCCGTTTGCTTGTAACAACATATAGCAAATTTATTCCCTTAGGTAATACGGCGTAACGTTGCTTTTCAAATCGCATCCTTTTTAATTTGTTTGTTATGCCATCTTCAATGCGTTACGTTTCAAATTGGCCACTGTCTATTATTTGAGATTTGCGGTAATGTAAGGCGAATTTCTTTGAAGAAATTCACACCTGATGCAAATGGTAAATGCTAAATGCCTTATTGAAAATATTGTGGGAGGTTGCCAATTTCATATCTTGAAGCCAAGCAGTCAGTGGAAAGAACGGTTCTCTGCACACTGATTTCAAGAAATCCATTGCTTGTGGCTGTCTTCTATGTAGAAAGAAAGCACACTGACCAATATTTGAACAATGTTGCCATGATGACCTTTTCATGATAAATGACAGGGCCGCTTGCGTCCTAGTAGAAATAGCAAATTTGTCCCCTAGGCAAAAAGACGTGACGTTGCTTTTTAAATCGCATCTCCTTTCTTTTCTTTATTTTGTTACGTCAATGCCTTGTATTTTGAATTGGTCACTTTTATTTTCCTTTGAGCTTTTAAGGAGGCGATTCTCTTTGAAGATTATCACACCTAAAAGTGTCGCTAATGGTAGAAAATGCCTTATTCACATTCCTTGGTTCTCCATAACCCTCAGTTGAAGGTTTAGAAATTTAGTGCGCGGGGTATGTTACAGCAAATTAGAAAGCACCTCGTTCAAGGAGACCCTCCTTGACAACTCTCAATTGGTTCCTCACCACCTTCCTTTAATAATAAATTAATAATAATAATAATAATAATAATAATAATAATAATAATAATAATAATAATAATAATAAAAACAGAGAATAATCACCAAAAATACCATCCACAAAATACATGATTTAGGAAACCGCTGGGACGATTCGTCTAATCCCTGGAGATCTCATACACAGTTAACTTACCCAACGGGCTGAGGACCGCTTTTGTTTCGAGTACGGCACTTCGGAAATAAAGCCCACGCAGCTAACAATCGCTAACATATACGTTTGAACTATACACCAGTTACCTGTATCGTCCGTTTTACATCATCATATTACAGGCTAAACTTTTTCACAAACGATCGCTAGTCCAAAGCGATCGCCTAAATTCCCGCCGTAACAGAAACCTTCACCGAACTAGGGTTTTTCGAACGCTCAAATACGATCCCAGTGACGCACTGGTTGGGTCGAAGACCAAAGAACACAACAAGCAACGAGTTCCACTCCTCTCGGACTTCTCGGACAACTGTGTTTTGATAGTAGCGTAAGAACTGCAAATCTCACAACTTCACAAGACGATTATTTTACTGAAACCTCGCCATACACGACAACAAACGACAAGACAATGACAGGACGTGCAATCCGAATCGATCAACTACATCCGACAACATTTCTATAGCGTTGTGGTCAAGTCCCTCGCCATTTGACTTCCGATGGGTCGGGTCGTCTTTTCATATGAAGGGTCGTGACGATCCGAGTCGGATCGACTCCATCCGATAACATTTCTGACCACCTCTATAGCGATATGCTAGAATTTTTTTAAGGCTCCCGCCAAATGATTTCCGGTGAGTCGGGTCGTCTTTTCATATGACGGGTCGTGACGATCCGAGTCGGATCGACTCCATCCGACAACATTTCTGACCACCTTTATAGCGATATGCTAGAATTTTTCTAAGGCTCTCGCCAAATGATTTCCGGTGAGTCGGGTCGTCTTTTCATATGACGGGTCGTAACGATCCGAGTCGGATCGACTCGGTCCGACAACATTTCTGACCCCCTCTATAGGCACATGCTAGAATTTTTCTAAGTCCCTCGCCAAATGACTTACGGTGAGTCGGGTAGTCTTTTCATATGACGGGCCGTGACGATCCGTGTCGGATCGACTCTATTCGACAACATTTTTGACCCCCTCTATAGCGATATGCTAGAATTTTTCTACATTTCTGACCCCCTCTATAGCCATATGCTAGAATTTTTCTAAGTCCCTCGCCAAATGACTTCCGGTGAGTCGGGTCGTGTTTTCATATGACGGGTCGGGACGATCCGTGCCGGAAGGAAATTTACAACTACCGGTTCCACCTCTATCGCATTATGAGTCTTTCGCGAAATGACTTCCGGTGAGACTGGCCGTCAACCACCTTACTCGATCCGACTCAGGTCGGGTGTATTGGACAACCCTCGAAATAAACAGCAATAGAAAGCGTTGATGGGAAGATAATCTGTGGCATCCTTTCACGGTGCAATTACTGTAGTTGTAGTTTAACAGAACACACTGTTTCTCTCATTTCTCTCATTTTCTCTCACTGTTTCTCTCATCTCCTTGCTAAATATTGCTCGCTCTATGGAGTCGGCAAATTTTCAGGCGGCGAACATCGAGAATGCCTCGTCCCAGGAACACTCGGAAATCGCCCACCAACTGACAAAACCAACCATTAGCGAAGATGAACAAGCGAATTTTACCTCAGACTAACGGCAACATTGCACACATTGTGGTAACCAACCCGACCACCAGCCACAAACCCCGAGATGCGGCTGACGCACCATGTACCAAGTCCATTGTTAGTCTATTGTTTTCTTCCATTGTGTTTGGTTTATTGTTATCGTTTTTTGTATTGTTTCTCCATTGTTGTGTGCTTTGTGATGTCACCCGTGAAAGCTCATTAATCGGTATATGGTGTATCAGCCCACAGATGCCCTGCTTTTCGTAAGGCATGTTCCCAGTGCGGAATCCTACACCATTTTGTGCTTATGAAAAGAACCACACATCCAGGCCACCCAAATGGCAATCAGGCAGAGCTACACAAAGCCCGTTATGTTTGTTACTCTTCAGTGAGGATGAAAGTCAAGAGGCATTTCAATTCAAACCTAACCAAGCAAGGAGAGACATCACAGTTACCATCGAAGGTACTCCAGTCCAAGTCTGTATTGATTCTGGTGCCACAGCGAACACCATTGACTATGCAACATATGAGGCGATCAGTACTGCGAAAACGGTGCCCTTGAAACCAACAAATGTGAAACTTCGCCCTTATGGAGAAGATAATTATAACCTGCGCCAGTTCCCCTCGCCGGATCGTTTTTCGGACTGATCAATACTCCGTCCGGGCAGATGGACCGGACAAGGTTCCTGGTGCTCAAAGCACGGAATGCTGGTTGTCTCCTTAGTCGTGAAACCTCAACCCGGCTAGGAATGATGCATGTTGCTGCTTCTACCACTTCTGAACATCCACCCGTACATGGTGAATACCAGTCCCTTTTACAGACCTTCCCAGCAGTGTTTAGAGGCAAGATCGGGAAACTAAAGGATTACCAACTTGAGCTCAATATTGATCCTACTGTACAACCAGTGGTACAAAATTCCCGTCCTACACCCTTATACTACCGTGCCAGAGTGGAAGACAAACTAGAACAACTTGAAGATCAAGATTTCATTGAATAGGTCACAGGCCCAACACCATGGGTGTCACCAATCGTCATTGTCGATAAGTCGAATGGTGATGTAAGACGGTGCGTTAACATGTGCAAGCCCAACGAGGCTCTCCACCGTACACACCACCCATATCCAACATCTGAATAAATTCTACAAGACCTAAACGCCTCCAACTCAGGCAGTTTAAGGCCTGGGTTTAGAAATATGTTCAGAAATATGGTTGATCGCCAATATCTTTCTCCAGATTGCCTAGAACCGGATGAAACTTTCCCTGAATATAAACCTTGTTGTCCTTGTTTGACTTAGCGTATAATCGTATATCATGAATCAATCGTATAGCGTGATCAGTCACGTGATCAAAATTTGTAAATTCTTAAATCAGCGATGCGGTGGCGGATTTTAAGTTTACATATAAATAAATCAGCGTTTCTAATAGAAATCCAACATATCTAACTTTCTACGTTTGGAGTGACTGTTCACGAGTTTAAGTGTTCACGAGTTTAAGTTTAAATTATCAACAGCTAAAGGTTGAATTCTGGGCCTAAAATTGACCTTTGCCCCCACATTTTTTTGGTTGAGAACGATGGACGGTCACTCCAAACGTGAGATGCTGGAGAAAAGCGTTTTTATTCGATATTATATCCTACAACCGTCACCTACTCCTCAAATAAGTGATAATTTCAAAGAAATGGCCACGTGACACGTCATCTATAACGTTTATTGCACGTGAAAATGTTAAGGATGATGAGAAATTCCCATCTGCCGAGTTTCGTTTCAGTGTCATTCCTCTGGGCTGTTATATTACAAAAGACCTTTTTCTCTAATAAACGCTCCTGACCCAGGCCTTAAACTGCTTGAGAAGTTCTTTTCCAAAATTGATCTCAAGGAATGTTATCACCAAATCGAACTTTCTGAATCGTCTCGTCACCTGACAACATTCAAAACATACGTTGGCCTCCGCCGTTACAAGCGTCTGCTATATGGATCATCAGTAGGCTCTGAGATATGCCAACACGTGATTGGGCAGGTCCTCGAGAGATGCCATAATGTGAGGAACATTGCTGACGACATTCTCGTCCAGGGTACCCCTAAAGAGGAGCAAGAAAGAACCCTATAAAATGCGTTGTTTCACTTCGTCTCCAAGAGAAAAACCTTACAGTCAACCCAGCCAAGTGTCTATATGGTGTCACTAAACTGGACTATTATGCATTTCACATCTCAGCACAAGGCATATCCCCCGACAAGGTTCGTATACACGCAATCAAGCAAATGCAACCATTAAGGAGTCCCTGGAAACTGGGAACTGGTCAGCTGCGGAACAATCGTATTGTTATCCCAAACGCACTGCGTCCTCACATTCTGCAGTTAGCACATGAGGCGCACCAAGGCATCACTGAAGTTAAACAGCATCTCAGACAAAGAGTCTGGTGACCTGGAATAGACATTCAGGCTGAGAGATATGTACGCGAATGCCTTGGTTGCCAAATTGTAGGCTCAGCATATCCCCCAGAGCCCCTCAGAATGACAGATCCACCAAAACAAGTATGGCACACAATCCATGTTGACTACTGTGGACCATTCCCGTCAGGAGAGTATCTGTTTGTCGCTGTTGACGAAACATCAAAGTATCCAGACGTCCACGTTACACGCTCAAATTCGGCAGCCACAGCCATTATGCTCCTTAACCAAATGTTCGCAACACATGGTATCCCTGACGTCGTTACATCCGGCAATGCCCCTTTCGGTTCAGAAGAGTTTACAGCATGGTGTAAACAATTAGTCATCAAGCATCGCAAAATTACACCCCTTTGGCCAGCTGCTAATGCCCAAGTGGAACGGTTCAACAAAACCCTGGAGAAGACCATTCGAATTGCCACAGTGGAAGGGAAGAACTGGCGTTCTGAACTGTTTGTGTTCTTACTGAGTTACCGAAATACTCCCCATTCCTCCACTGGGGTATCGCCCGCATCTCTGATGATGAATCGTCATATCAGGGCCAAGATTCCCTGTTTAGATCTTTCTCGCCCCTCTAAGCTCCTCCAAATCGCATGCTCCCTTGACAATTTGAGAAAGTCAAAGGCAAAGTCATACATGGATCGACGACTCAAGGCAACCCCTTCACACATTCGCCAGGGAGATCAAGTACTGCTGCTTCAGAAGCGTCAAAACAAGTTCACCACAAGATACGACCCTAAACCCTTTACCGTTGTCAGAAATAGGGAGTCAGCGTCGAACTTGCGAGAGGAGGGGCACGGTTGTTTAGGAACGTATCCATGGTTAGAAAAGTGATACCCACAGTAAGGAACACCGAACCCGTCAGAAGACCTACTCAAGGAGGGAGCGTCCACAGTCATGGATACATTACATTAGGGAACTCTATAAACATGTTGGCAGGCCTTTCCGAGAACACCGTGTTCCCAGTTATTTTAATGACTTTCTTTTGAGCTAGTACGTTTTCTTAGAATCTGTGCTTACTCAAATTCTATTGTATATCCTAGTTGAGTTTAGTCATGTTACATTTGTTTTCTGTTACCCGTCCATACCTTCATAGGAAAGGGGGATATTGTATACACGCATTGCGTACCTAGAGGGTTAAGCTCATGACATAGGGACATGTGCTCGCCCGCCATGGAGAATAGCTGAGAATAGAGTTGTGTTTCACCAGATGCTTTGGTTTATTGTTTTGTGTTACAATAGCGGTTAGCAAACCAAGAGCTTGCCTAATGATTTAGAAAAGAAGGATCAATCTGTCAGTGGCAACCTTTTACATACAGTTCAATCAGTTGTAGTTTTTAAAAAAACATTTCAAGATCAGTAAATACTAAATCCCTGAAAGGTGAAATTCAAGTTTCAGGATCCAAAGGTTTTATAAACAAAACTTGGGTAAATACTGTACCTTGGACATAAAAATGCATTGAGTTTTTGCTGAGTTCCTGCAGTCTTATAGCATAGAGGAAATGGGAACAGCAATGAAGCTAGGATAGAGATGTTTGGTCCAGGATTGTCCGGAGCAGCTTTCCGACCTGATGACTCTTGTAACTCAGCTTTCCTGAGTACCGGAAAAGTTCTATTAAGTCCCCCGGGTTAGCTTATTCAATTTCAGGCCTCATTGACGGGGAGCTTATTCGAAAGGGAGGGTTAAGAGATAGCGGGGCTTCTTAATCACGCCGTTACGGGGGGAGTCTTAATAGAGCTTTTACGGTAAACAGAGTACACTTCAAACACATTCATTTTCTTTCAAAGCTACACC
Source organism: Pachyseris speciosa (assembly GCA_016490735.1). Classification (NCBI taxonomy): domain Eukaryota; kingdom Metazoa; phylum Cnidaria; class Anthozoa; order Scleractinia; family Pachyseridae; genus Pachyseris; species Pachyseris speciosa. The sequence goes on along the minus strand of JAEMWC010000827.1, from coordinate 41,593 downwards.
AAGTTATATTTTCATTATTATTATTATTATTATTATTATTATTATTATTATTATTATATTTTTTTTTTTTAATTTTTTTCGTTACTACCAGGGGCGCTTTCCTTTTGCGTGAGAAAACCGGTTGTTCCGGTGGTAAATCAAATGCAAAAGACTTTTACAAATGCAAAGGACTTTTTGCAAAGACGTTTTTCGAAAAAAGAAGTATTCGTCTGTACCACCTACGACGTCCCACTAGTTCCATGCTCCTTGATGAATTAACGCGCGTTTTGGTGGTGTTTTGATTAATACCCAGTCTCTTAAGGGGTGACTCAGTGCAAAAGGAACACGCTCGTCCCTTTCCATTTTGATCGAGGAAAATTTGACCAGTTCCTTTTCACCGAAAATTCTCCCCGGCTTTTGCATTCAAATGGTAGGTGCCCCAGGCCTCTTTCCTTTTGTCCCATCGGTCGAGAAATACTGAAGGGGTATAGGGAAGAGTTTGAGCTTTTGCCAAGTGAAACGACGCACCTTTAGTGCAGCTGGCCATCAAATGTTACAGTATATTCCTTTGTTCTGTGCGCTTTCTTCTCCAATCTTCTCTTCTATATCTTTATGATTCTCACAGTGGATTGAAGATAGCGCTTTCAACGCACTGAGCTAAACTAGCAAATCTTTGGTAAGTTTCGTGACAAAATTGTGTTAGAATTCGACTCGCGATCCTTAGGCTGCCAGGATCGTTTTGTTGTTGAAAAACACGATCTAGCGCTGAAATAACTTCGCGGACTTCATTCGAGCTGCGTTGATATTATAACTGATACCATAACTTGCCACTTTATAGAAGCGAATGCATCTATTTAACCACGCAGCTCCAGTAACTTCTGGTTTTTCATTTGATTGTTCGACTAAGTCGCTCTTATAATTAGAGTCAACCTCGATTAACATGGGTTAAAATAGCACACATGTTTCTGGCTCTCCCACTTACGGTTTGTGGCTTACTGGTTGATGTCACTGATGGTCAAAACTCTACTACATCGTAACTCTACCACATAGTAACGAATTAAGATCTACACTGATATTCATTGATTCTTTTAGAAGTGATATTTGTTTACAAAAATAGCTTGCGATTCATTGTTATTTCAGTTTCGCGTGACCGCCGTTTAGTCAGTGTCTGAGTGATTCAAATGCAAGAGGGACGACTGTTTAGTTCCACTGAAGCAATGTATCGTCCCTTATACTCGTTTCAGATTCCTAAGATTTCCTGTCGTTTGAATTTGTTTGACTCGCAAATCGCTTCTTAACTATTTCTTAGTCATTGAAAATAGCATTTCAATTTATTTGCGACTTTTGAATTTATTAGTCTACACTACATCATCACTACATACATCACTAGAATTCTTCTGGTGGAATGGCGGGATTAATGGTTGGACTGTGTTTTACACTCGTTGACACAGCGTTGGCTTCACCTGCGGAGATTTCGCCTCTCCAGACAGGAATGATATATAGCTCAGCTTACCTTTTCAGATGTGCATAATTAGATACATTGCTTTCTGTTCAGGGAGACTCTGGCTCTAATTATTATGAATCTGCCGATCCAAATTGTTTTAGTTGGATTTGTGAAGAAACAGTTACAGTTAATTGCAAGTTTATAAGTAACATTACTCATATTCGGTTATGTTAGGCTTTTATGTTTTAACTGATTCATGATCAATGACTTCTCGTTTTTTTCAGCAGATTTTGAAGTTCCTTTGAACTGAATCAAAGAGCGATTTCACAAAAGTAAGTATAACACATATGTATGTATATTGTTGTTACAGTGCTCAATAGAAAAACTAGAGCATAAACATTTGAAGACAGTCTGATCAACTGAAGGTTTGAATTGGCATATTTACTACTGTATAGTTTCGTTCCGCACAACCTGTACGGCACTCATCAGATAAATAGCTATTTATGTGAACGCCCAGCCGGATAGGACTCAAACCACGATATCGCTGTGCCACGTAGGCCAAGACTCGGCTAGGTAATCCCACACCCAGATAGGGGAGCGACCCGGCTGTCATGTTCGATCTTCGTAGTGAATTTCACGAAAGAATGGCAATGGTTGAGTGTGCGTAGAGATCGGCCAGCGGCTAATCTGTCCGGCATTATAGTAAGGGTGTCATCCACATACCTCCGGTAAAACTAAGGTAGCGTGCTGTCCTTTTGAAGAGTTTACTCAACTTCAAAACATTCGCATGCAATGGTCCGAGAGGTGAACCCATTGCTACTCCATCAATCTGCTCATAAAGCGACCCGTCAAACTGAAAAAGCGGGTTCTTAGTGGCTGCATTAAGGAGTTCCACCAAGTCCGCTTTATTATTCAATTTGGTGGTTTTATTGAACGAATCATCGGCTCGTCAAGCCGCACATTTGTAAAGAACGAGGTTACGTCACAGGACACCACTTTTGGAATCAGTTTGTTTTGCTGTTTGTAATCTCATGCCGGACTGTCGATTGAAGTGGTAAGTGAGATAGCTACCGAACTTACTTCAACCGACAACAAGAATGTGCAACAAGACAAAAATAACGTACAATGTCATCATTCAGTGCTGTATAAAACGGCTCCGTCAGTCAATTGATCACGAAAATATGCTGAAACTTTGTTTTAATAACAGCCGGATTACACATTCGAAACCGAAATTTTTATAACAATCATTAGTGGTTGATATAACTATTAAAATAAGTTACTTCAACTAGTATTGTGAGTGGTAAAAATGACAGTTTTTAAATCAGTCATTATAACTACGACAGACCGTTACAACAAAAACAAAGCCGGTTAATTTGCAATCAAAATGAACACAAGTCTATGCTTAAGTTTACACTATTGCTATTGAAATTGACTTATAGATTGAATGATATAAACTGTTGACAGCTATTGTTTATGACAACAGCAACTATTGTGACTTGTTAAGATAACTGTTTCAAAATAAGTCATTACAAGTCTTACAAAAAGTTGAGGGTTAACAACAACAACACTGGTTGTAAAGTTGTCATAGCAGCTCCTGTTGTATCGCCACTGTCATGAGAACAAGAGAATAATTTGGTTTCGAATGAGTCACTACAACAGATTACAAAAAGACAGGAATCTCACGCTGGTAACAATAAGTAAATATCTGGCGACATCTGTGAAATATTTTGGTTAGTTGTAACCGAGGCATGAGAGCTCAATGAATAAAAAGTTCAGGCTCCTGTTACTGAAACCATCTTCAAAGTCGTCCGTGATGATTGACTTGATGGTCGAAAACCTTAAGTGTTTTGTACTAATAACATTTTTATTCCTTTTGAGAGCTAAATTAGCGCTCTGCGATCGGGACTGTTCGGCGGCGCTTTGGTGGCTTTCGGTAAGCTTCTATTTGAGTGCTTGTGCAATCAATAAATATCGGTCCAGTCTGTGATCTAACGCCGAAGGAAATCTTCCATAATGGTGATTGCAGTGACAGTGCTTGAATCTTTGCGACCGGAATAATCGGTGATTATGAAATGATTTCGGAATAGAACGGGCTTTTACTGAACAATCGCACAATCTCTGGAATCTCCTGTGGTACAATCAAACGACGCCTTTTGACATGCCCTGTCATGTAAAGGAAACCGCATTTTTTGTTCACAATGCGGGTTAACAATGCTGTCTTGCCATTTTATAAATATAGTCTCTTTGTTTTCCTGTGACACGTTTTATGACTTGACTTCAGTTCGTGAGAAACGTTCGTCTGGTGAACATTCTACGGTGTCGATCAAGGTTTCTTCCTCCGTTTACGCAATAATCTGCGATCTGCCCTGTTATGTCGTCGTTCGGTTATTTTCGCAGTGACATCAGTGCTTCTGACAAAACATCCCACGTGAACGGCGAAAACGCGTTTTATATTTATAATAATAATATAATAATAATAATATAATAATAATAATAATAATAATAATAATAATAATAATAATAATAATAATAATAATAATAATAAACGATTTATTAGTAGTACTTCCACAAGGTGGCTCTTCGCCTACTAATTACAAATCTCAAATCAAATCAAATTAAATCAAATGTTGGTTTTTGAGGAGAGGGGAAAACCGGATTATTCCGGAGAAA
>JAEMWC010000827.1:25000-32500 GCA_016490735.1 Pachyseris speciosa | reverse complement strand
ACAACAATTTTCAGCCGAAAAGTACCCCGGCATATCCCAGCTTGTAGGTACTAAACTTGCCTCGCTAAATATCAAATATATGTGGACATGCACTGGTTCATGTTCTTATCTCTCAAAGCCAATAGTTCACAATCTACACCAAATATCTATTCTGCTTAGTATATAATCAGGTGCACGATATGTTTGTTTGTACCTTTTGTCCTTGTTCGTCTTCATTTCTGCAAAAAGATCCAAAAACTACAGCGAAATCCCCGCACGCTCGCGGACGTGTCACGCGTCTCGTGAAACAGCTGTTGCGTGAGTCGAGATTGTGCTGTTCGTAACATGAAACGCAAGGAAATCCGGCTACTTCAGTTTTATTTCCGGGTTGTGAAAAAAATGCGATTACTGATCTACATGTTATAGTTGCGCCAATGGAATGAGCTTAAGCTCAAATTTTGATACGTTGCCGTTGTACCATGATTACAGATTCCTGGTCCTCGAGCGTGTCAAACAATGCACTGGTGCAATGTAAATAATTTGTCCTTTTTGTTTGTTTGTTTTAGTTAAGCACTTTTAAATTTGTCCTGATTGTCTATCAGATGAGGAGATAACCTAATACGTTGTGCAATACTTTTTTAACACCTCATTGTATAAAGCATGTGCACAAATAACAACGTCCCAATACAGTCTAATCTTGTGCTTGCGGCATGCATTTTGGTAGCGTAGTTTCGTGGTATATAGTTTTCTCTAGCATTGAAAATAAGAAAGCTTCATTGCCAGCTAGAACACATCTGCTCGCTAATGTGGACGATACAGCATGCGAATATGGAGCATTGGTTTGGGGAAAGTGCGGTTCAAGTACCAAATACCCGGGCACACTGAGTACGTGCGTATCAGAGTCAATTGAGCTCCACTTCACAGACACCCTACAAGTCAGTATTGCTAACTGTGGTTTGAAGACGAAAGCAGAGCTGATATTAGCGAGGGTTGGAAAGGTTGAGACACACCTTCTTTTTACTCTCGTGTTTAATAAGCTGTACTATGGTGTTGTGCACGCACGCACCGGAGTTTGCAAGGCAGGTAAAAACAAATAGGTTTACCTATTGCCTCATAACTTGATTTATTAATCAACGGGTGTCAAAAGCGTATAACGCTTTTCTGCAAGCTAGAACTAATGTATAACACTCAACATGCGATTTCCTTGCTCTCGGTCTGGTCTTTTTGGTATTTTATCAAGTGAAAGAGCAATCAGGAATTATAAAGTGCTTGCTGATTGGCCAAGATAAGGAATATCCATGCACATTCCCCGAGAATTTCAGTTTTATTTTATTTTTATTTTTTGCACTCTTCCTCTGAAATAATTAATGGCCAGTCCCCACAGCATACTGAGATGAAGGTATACGCTGTAGGATTGAAGAAAAATCTTTTACCCGACCCGGTTTTATGCTTTCTTCAGTTCCATACCCAAGTTCTACACAACATACAACCGGAACTTAGTTCTGAAAAATTAGTTGGTATTGACCTGATTCCTAATCCACCACAGTAGCTGAGTTGAACATCAAAACAAAACAGTGTGGTTAAACCAGTCTTTAGAGTGATCAATGTATTTAATTTCTCCTTACAGAACGGACGTCCTTACTCTATAAACTGATCCTCAAATTCACCCAAATCTAGATCATGATTGTTTAAAGCAAACAACCAAGAGATGCAGTGAATTAGTCACCATACATGACAACAGCTAGGCATTATTGTTAGAGCAGTCTCAGTACAACTTAAATCACCTGGCATTTCATTTCAAAAATTGGGGATGATACCATGAAATTTAAGGTTGATTTGTTCACTTTAGGCGAATTGAGAAGAACAGTTTAAAGGCACATGGCCGAGAGCAGTGCAATAAGTGCTAAATCAGAGAAGTATCCACCGATTCAGGGGTACGATTCTCCGAGTTAGCATTACAGTTTTTCCTCTTGTAGGAGATTAAAGAACGAAGAATATTGATGCTGTCTACGATTCGTCGGATTCTAATCCTATGACTGTGTTATGCTGTTCTACGATTTAGCACGTTAATAGAATATCGCACTCTTCGATCTGATGGCCGATCAACAATAAACATTTTCGATTCTTCCTTCACAATTTACTTGATTTGATTTTAACGAAAGCTTACCTGGGCGGGGGGGGGGCGGTTGTTCGAAAGCAGGTTCAATCCTAACCACAGGTTAAATCGCCTTAACCCGAGGTTAAATTTTAACCGCGGGTTAGTTATGTTGTTCAAACGTCGGTTAGCGCTAACCTTGGGTTAAACAGCGGGTTAAATCTAACCCTGCTAGCGAGGTGGGTTAAATCGCTAACCTCAGGTTAAATGGTTAATAAAAGTACGCAAAAATGGCCGATTTGTTGTTTGGCGACTTTATACGACGACCGCGAAGACCCAGGCAATCAGAGAACTCGTAGATATTGCCAATTTCAGTGACAACGAATTAAGCAGATTCAATCCTAAAGCAGGTTCGAAAGCAGGTTCAATCCTAACCACAGGTTAAATCGCCTTAACCCGAGGTTAAATTTTAACCGCGGGTTAGTTATGTTGTTCAAACGTCGGTTAGCGCTAACCTTGGGTTAAACAGCGGGTTAAATCTAACCCTGCTAGCGAGGTGGGTTAAATCGCTAACCTCAGGTTAAATGGTTAATAAAAGTACGCAAAAATGGCCGATTTGTTGTTTGGCGACTTTATACGACGACCGCGAAGACCCAGGCAATCAGAGAACTCGTAGATATTGCCAATTTCAGTGACAACGAATTAAGAGCTCGCTACAGGTTTGGACGGCAGGCAATTCAATATATTACGGATCTCCTTGCTGATGATCTTCGTCGTAACACTCGCAGAAATCATGCGCTTCCACCCGCGCGCGCGCGGCCTTCAGCAGGTTCTCATTGCTTTGCGATTTTTCGCCAGTGGAAGCTTTCTTCAAGTAATTGGAGACACTGCTGGTGTGGACAAGTCCACCGTTTCTCGTGTTGTGACGAACGTGACAAATGCCTTGTCAAGAAAGCAGAGCCAATTTATTATATGGCCAACAGCACCCAAACGTGTTGCCAGCAAGAGTGCTTTTTATCGTCGTGGGGGCTTTCCATCCGTTATAGGCTGCGTCGATGGCACTCATATTAGAATTCAAGCCCCTAAAAATCATGAAAATGCGTTCGTGAACAGAAAGGGTTTCCACTCCATCAACGCTCAAGGAATATGTAACCACGAAGGTTAGTAACAATGTAGAAAACTAACGCAGAATAACATAAACAAACCATGCGCTACTTCAAGCGAAGAAATAATGTCGAGACCGGAAAATGACATTTAAATACGGTACACTGTGTGATATTAACTTATTACGCTGACATATGAGACGCGTTGTTTTATGCCCAAAAGTTCGCCAAGCCCGCTAAATAAAAGCAGTGAAAACGTATTTGTACAGGGTTAGCCCAGACTTCAAGTAAAATATTCACAAACACCGGCGGGAAGGTGCCTGAAATTTGAAAATTAAACAATAGACAGAGCTGTAAACAGGTCATCTTCTTGCTGGAATTTGTGAATACTTTACTTTAGGTCGAGGCCAACCCTCTAAAAATGCGTTTTCAGTGCTTTTATTCAGCGGTCTTGGCGAATAATATTGGCCTGAAACATGCACAGATCGCGGACTAAATGACTAAAATGCTACAAAACTAAGCTAGGCATAACGTGAGGTAAGGCTATGACTTAAATCGAAGTGGTATTTCCATACACTTAACTAGGAATCGCAAGTAGAAGTGCATGAACGAACAATATTCAAGCTAGTGTTCTATTTAACTGATACCTTTGTTTCGTGTATCTCGATCAGTTGTAAAGGACATTGTTTTCTCCCATCTGACTAACTGCAATTTATTATGCCTGCTAGCATCACTGCACAGATCTACATGTACAGTATTTTAGAACTAGCCTCCTAAAAGAAAGGCCTTAGCTTAAAGTCTGGTTTTCAATAGCGCATAAGCATAAGCACAAGTGAAAACACCAACGACATAAACCATAAACGTAAGCATAAGCAGAAACATAAGAAGAACGATTCACTTATTTGCCTTACACTGTTTTCACTAGCTAGCAGTGTCACTAGTAACACACATACATAAGCACAAGGTAAACGAACACGTTTTGTTTTTCTTGTGCTTATGCTTATGTTGAGTGCATTACTAGTGAAAACAGCATAAGGCAAATAAGTGGATTGTTCTTGTTATGTTTCTGCTTATGTTTATGTCGCTGGTGTGTTCACTTGTGCTTTAATGCTCTAATGAAAGCAAGCGTTAACTTATTATGGATTGTTAAAAGTTAACACAATATCAATTTTTTACAAAAGGAGGGGCAATTGGCAGCTCATCAAATATTTTGTTATTTATGGTGAAAATTTGGTATAATTGCTTCTTATAATTCACAGGGATGTTCACTAATGTTGTGGCATGATGGCCAGGAAGTTGCCACGATAGCCATATATTCCGCACATCCAACATCTGCCAATACCTTGAAGACAACCACCACTCACTTGATGATGGCATCATTCTTGGAGACAGTGGTTATGCATGCTCCCCCTTCCTGATGACTCCATATGCAAATCCCGACTGTCCTAGACAGGAGGCATACAATTCAGCACACACAAAAACCAGAGTAATTATTGAGCAAACTTTTGGGAGGTGGAAAAGGCGCTTTCATGTTTTGCATTCTGAAATAAGGATGGCACCGGAGAAAGTTTGCTCAATAATTGGTGCATGTGGTGTGTTGCATAACATCGCTGTGCTGCTGAACAAGCCAATGGAAGATGATTATATACCAGGAGATGAAATTGCTGTGGAAATTTACAATGGGCCCCAGCAAGGTCTGGCCATCAGAGATCACATTTGCAACACATTCTTTGGCTGTTAATGTGTTGTAGTCTGTAACTAATTTACAGTGCAGCTGGGGCCACCCGAGGTTTTATAACCAATGAAAAGGTGATTCATTAACAAAGAATTTTGACTTGTGGTTTTCAAAGCCAATCAATTGCAATCCTAAATTTAACTTCTATTTTTCCACCGTGGGAACAGAAGTGGCAAATGCAAAATTTCATCAATAAAATAATGTTTTGAAGCGGCTGCATTTGATTTTCCGCCTGTGTGCAGTTTTAGTCAATAAATGGATTTTGATTACCACAGTGGCCTTTTGTGGAACAAATTTGAATCGATAGTAAAGGATGCCTGAGCAGTTGAAATCCAAAACAAAATCGACCCAATAATTTTTTTCAATGCCTTTGTGGTTTGCGTAAGCCAATCATCACAAAGTGACCATTGGTGTGTTTTTCATTGCTGATATATTAATTGTGGATTTCACAAGATTCACATTTGCCAGCTTCCACTTTTTAGGAGATTCATTGGTTGGAATAAAGACCATTTCTTGTTTTCGAATTGTTTATAACTTTTGACAGGTCAGGTAATCCTGAAGTTTGGTTGTGACTGCTTCAAAATATATATATATTTTTTTTCAGTGACAGTTTTTAGGATTGAATTTCATTGGCTTCGAAAACCACAAATTCAAAACTCTTTGTTAACAAATCTGTCTCTGATTGGTTAAAAAACATCGGGTGGCCCCAGTTGAAGTTGTTACACTGTAACAGCCTGGGTGAGGTGTGGCATGAGGGAGTGAAAGAAAAGGTAATTTTTAATATCTCATGTATCAAAACTTTGGATGCAAAATGCTGATAGGGTAATTTGATTTTGTGTCATTATTTGTGAATTTACTGAATTGTGATGACAATTTAATGAATACATTGCACCCAGCACTTTTAATTCTTATAGTATTGATCAAGGAATAACATTACATTGTTGAAGGGAAATTGAACATTCAAATAAAAATATTCCATGTAGCCTCAATTTAAGCAGCATATGTTGAGATTTGGTTCTTACTAGTATTGCCAAATAGACAGATGAGAAATGTGAAACCATCTTTGACTGTTGGTTTTGTTTAGTTTGACTATACAAAAAGAAAATTTTAAATTCTCAGAGAGTCCAGGAATTTTTTAGGTTTATTTACAGCACACAGTTAATGAGAATGTTTTCTTTGGAGCTACTGCGTGTAGTAATGTAATTGGCAAAAGTACTTTCCCTTTACATATTTAATTTTTGTTGGTAAAAAAAAAACACATCATACAATATTATTACACCACCAACAGTCATCAACAGTTTGACAAGTTTGTAGCAAATACCCGAGACATTGCCAAAGGCTCTTTCTTTCTTTGCCCTCAATCTCCACACCCCTGAAAGAGATTGTTTGTATATGGGCTGTTTAATGTTTGTTTTATTGTCATTGTGGCACAGCGGTTTCAAAAGAAAGTTGATTATTTTGCTTGTATATTTCCTTTTTTAGGTGCCTGGAGAATTCCAGGTTTGCATACATTTAAGCCCAGAAAAGTGGGATTTTAACTAGATGAAATATCAATGAGGATGCATGTCTTTTTAGTCTGACTTGAAATTAGCATTATCCATTAGCAACTTTGGGTTTTTGAACTTTACTGAACAAAATGTGGCCTTAATTCACACATCCTAGTCATGAAGATAACTTAAAAAATTGGCCTCCATTTTGGAATAAGGTGTATGGTGCCCCAGCCCAGAATCTCACTGGAAAAAGGACCTTTTTCCAGTGAGATTCTGGGCCGGGGCACCATACACCTTATTCCAAAATGGAGGCCAATTTGTTATTCTTAATTGTTTCCATGTTAATTAGCCCTCTTTGCCTCATTTTCACAAATTTTTATGTTGACGAGGCAAAGAGGGCTAATTAACATGGAAAGAAAATAATAATAAATTGGCTGCCATTTTGGAATAAGGTGTATTCACACTGAATCCTAATTTTTACCACAATGTACATCTGTAGGCAATCATGTTTTTAGGAGAAATATGATGCAAGCAATCTATATAACCCTTTGTTGTAACCAAACTCAGGCATTGGGATCTCCCATCACAATTAAATGAATCTTTATTACAATCTACATATAATTTGCATTCACTATTGAAGATTGAAAGTTGAAATATCATAAATTACCTGTATGGCCCTGCATGCACTTTCACTGTGAAACACGTGTGATCAGGGGTTTCAATAAAAGCCGCTTACCGGCAGTTTACTGCCACCTATCATGCCTCTTACTGCCGTCTATTCAGTTTGTATTTCTTCATTGTATTTCTTATGGGCGCCTTTGTTGTCATAGTCGCCTGTTCAACCTCCAGCAGCCGCTTGTAAAAAAACTTATTGAAACCCCTGTGTGTGATGCTGTTTTATTGCCTTAGTATATATAGTCCAAATTGTCTTGCTTTCCAAATCAGTGGGCCTTATATAATATATGCAGTACAGTAACTGGATGGTTACTGATTTTGGAAAATAACCATTATAAAGAAAAAAGTGGATTTATCCATTTTCAAAAGTTATTTGACGTCATCGCGTGATTTATATTCAGTTGATAACTAATAACTATTATA
>JAEMWC010000827.1:2500-20000 GCA_016490735.1 Pachyseris speciosa | reverse complement strand
CTCATGAACTTGTGGGAACAACAACTTCACTAAGGCTGATGTAGACTACGAGCAGTCCCTCTTTCTTTCCTTCACATCTTGTGCTTCGCACTCACTCACAAGATTGACGAAGGAAAGAAAGAGGAACTGCTCGCAGTCTATTAGGCTGATGAGCACTGGTGGACTCCAGTTCCAACCACAGAGCATTATAAATACAATAGCTCCCTTGTGGGTAGTTTCAATATGTAGTATCCAAAAGGGTAATGGCAGCCCTTTCAAAATATTTTGTAGTAATGGCCAGCATATAACTGGAGTAGTTGGTAGCAACTGCTACACTTAGAAACCCTTGCCTGCTATTTATTTTAGAGCACTGCTGGGCCAGTGTAGTGCCACACTTCCACTTTTGTGTGAAAACACTTTGTCTGATTTGTTGAAACTCCGGCTAAGACTTGAGTTCCTCTTTGACACAGTTTAGCCAGAATGCTTTATAGTTCTGCTCTATTTTATGTGGTTTATGAAAACAACCTTGCATTTCAGGCTGTACTTTTATTTTGTTCAGGTTTTAATATTCGTATATCCATGAGCAATATGCTCTCCACTTTCCAAATTATCCTGTGTACTTTGTAAATGTTAATAGTTAATTTCATAGGTTTCCTTTTAACTGATGCAGCAAATCAGTGTTTGTATAAAGCTACATGTAGCTGGATTTAGAAACATACAATAGAAGGGAAATAGCTGTATGTTAAAATTAACTTTTATTGCGTGATTATTGTCATCAGTTTGTAGCAATGAAGAAAGTTGTTAGAATAACCATTAAAAGCGTTCACTGGTACTGTCATTGTATAGTTAATTTAATCTTTTATTATTAGTTTCACAGCCTATTTCTTTTCCAACCCATAGGGAATAGTTATATCTACATGTACTGCCCATTAACTAATTGGTTACCACAGATTCACCGCCCAAACCAAAAAAATGGAGTTAAAACAACCATAAACAATATAGTTATTAGAACCAATATTGAGGTACTGTAACCTAAATTACAAGTGCAAAAGATCACAGCAACTTACTTTTAAAGTGTAGCAAAGGCCACCAAACTGGCCTAAACCTCTACTTTACACCAGCTTTACACATGTAATAATAATAATAATCACTTTATTTAAGTCTCAAATCTAACTAGCCGAGCACAGATGCTCTACTAATTGGGGAGACTAAATCAAATCAACTCTAAATAAATCAAATCAAATGTTGGTTTTTGGGGAGAGGGGAAAACCGGAGTACCCGGAGAAAAACCTCTCGTAGCAGAGTAGAGAACCAACAAACTCAGCCCACTTATGACGCCGAGTCCGGGAATCGAACCCGGGCCACATTGGTGGAAGGCGAGCGCTCTCACCACTGCGCCAACTCTGCTCCCAGGCCAGTGCTTAAAGGCCTCTTGGAGTCTCACTACACTAGCTTTAACATTTAAGCGTAAAGGTAGCGTAAAGGTTGCAATTACAGAATGTAAATGTTGCGTAAAGCTTCGTAATCCAAACTTTACGCCAGCTTTACACAGTGCTTAAAGGGCTCTTAAAGAAGTCTCATTACACGAGCTTTACGTTTACGAGTAAAGGTAGCGTAAAGCTGGCATTTACATAATGTAAATGTAGCGTAAGGCTTCTTAAATCCGAACTTTACGGCGAATTTATGCTAACATGACTCCAACTTAAATTCGCCTTTTCATGCTGTGATTTATAACTGTATAGAACTGATTAGTTATGTTAAAGATGCATGTACTACAGATAAGTCATTCTTTTCAAAAGACATCCTCAATGAAACGAAGCAAAGGGCCCCTCTATGTATAAAGAACAAACTTCCATAAAATGTCAACACTATTTCATTTTATGTTCTTTTTAAAGAAATGAAATGTTATCAAGAAATACATATCACACATGCCTCATTAATGCAAACACAATGTGCCAGTGTTCACATTACAACATTGCTAGTCCTTTCTTTGAACGAAACCTAACAAAGCCTGAGATTATTGTTGCCGCTGTTGGCTCATCGCATTCATTTGCTGTTGAGACAGGGAATATTTTTGCTGTTGTTTTTCCTGCTGCTGTTGTTGGTAACTTGTGTTGCACAAGATGCAACATCTTTTCTTGCATCAATTTCACTTGTTCATTTTGTTGTTGTCGCATTTCTTTTATGTAACGGTTTTCTGTTCCTCTTTCCTCTCTTTTATCTTTCATCTCCCGTTCTTTCATTTCCTTATCCACCGCTGCCCTCCCTTTGAGCCATTTCAAGAGTTTCTCCTCCTGCTCTCAGTAATACTTTCTTTGATAACTGTTTACCTTTCGTCCTCCTTGCCCACTTTCTTGTTTCTCCCAATATCACAAGTACTCTTTCTTTCATCTCTAAAGCCTGTTTAGTTTGATTTGCCACAGCCTCCCTCTTTGCTTCACTATGGTCTTCAGTCCCTTTTTTTATGATTGCTCACTCAAAACAATCAACTCTTCCAATCAATAAGTATTTTTGGTCTCACTCTGCTCTAATTCACCTCCCCTCTTTCTCTTTCTCCTTTGGATAGTTTAAGTTTTTCGTTTTTAGCCAAAATGTTAAATCGATTTCCAACTGATCGTTTATATTATTCACCTGGCCCCGGGTCCTGGAAAGCCGATTAGCGCTAATCCACGGATAAATCCCACTAATCAAGGAATAAAATTTATCCTTCGGTAATAGATTCTGTTCCGCAAAGCACGATTAGCACCATCCTAAGGATAAACCAACCGTTAAATTGAACACGCCTAGCTAGGAGGATTAACTCACTAACAAAGATGGCGGAATAAACTGTTCGTGAATTTTGTGCAGGAAAGAAGGGAAAACAACTTATACCACAAATAATACGTCTTGGAGACCTTAATTACCGATAAACTTTCAGTCCATTCAAATTCAGGGGAGTATAAATCGAATTTTTGGTAGAAAACAGTCATCTACAGTGAACAATGGCGAACCGGGGCGGGCAAAACATGAGAATGTTAAGTTCTTACATTTCTTCTCACTCAAGTTATTCGTAAGCTTAAACATTCGCAACAACATCGTCAACTAACTCTTTTAAAAGGTAAGATCTTAAAGATAAATAGCTATTCTATTCTAGCAGAGCCTTCACGAAGTATAAAATAATCATACGCTCCAGCAAAGCTTAATCTTAGCTATGCTGAACGCGAGAGAAAAACAACACGCAACGACTAAAATATTTTTTGAGTAAGCTTATATGTTTTCCTTTACCCTTCGACATAACGTTTCGCCTGTTTGAGGAATGCAGATTTTTAAATCGAATAAAATTCTTGCAACAAACTGCATTAGAAAGAAGTTAAAAGGAAATAAAAAGGCATTTTTTCTAAACTGAACATCACCTTATTGATTTCAAAAAGAGAATTTTATTTTATCTCAGCGCGCATTCAACCGATTTAACAACGCTGTTTCAAAATTTACAGCTTTAATATACGGATTCAATCAATACTTTTGTAGCTAGAATCCGACACTAAAAAAATCAAGAATATCTTAAGTCGCCCATTCCAGCCAGTTCGGCTTACAAGTTAATTTCTCCTACAGATCAGAGATTATTTTCCTTGACCGCTGATTCAGTACAAGGCGGCCTTGTACTGAATCATTATTTCCATTCCGTTTCCTTTTAACAATATCGTAATTGTTTTATTTTGTTCAAATATGTACCTTTTTTTCTTAAACTACGAAAAAAATAAAAAGCTTTGATTAATACAATTTATGACGGCGTTCTTTCCGTTCTATTGTCCCGAAGTTGTTCCGGCGCACACAAAAGCACTCAAAGTGTAGACAATTCCCGGGTTTAATAACGCAAATGAAACAGCAAATACAAAATAACTGCTCTCGCGATCATCGTGTTGTTTGCGTATTTGTCTCCTCAAAAACCTCTCCTTTTATTACAATACATTTCACTTGTCAATCATCTGAATACTAAATGTGGCATCCGGCTTTAAACGCTAGGCAGTTACGAAAGTTCTAGTCACCCCCCTCCCCCCCCCCCCCCCCCCCCCCGAAGAAAAAAAAATTGGGTGTCACTTCATTTTTACTTAATCATGATCAGTGTCCTTATTGGTGAAATGAATCTAGCTGGAGTGGCTGCTGGATTTGGTTTCCTTGTGTAGAAAACCAACTCCTCTTACATTTCCATCTCTGCCTCTGATGTGTCCCAGAACACGACCTTTCTTCCATTCTCCTCTGTTCTATCACCAATGATAAGTACGACCTCTCCGATTTCTGGGTAATCACTCTCGCCTCTTTTGCTTCGGTGACTTTCCATGAAGCCGTGAACATACTCCTTCTTCCACCTCTCCCACACATGCTGTCTTTCTCATTCAATCGTGCATGTAACTTGGTGACTTCATTTCCGTCCAGCTCTATGTCTTCTATGGTATACGCCTCCTGTCCCCACATTATTTTGTTCGACGTTAACACTTGCTCTTCTCCTGTTTCGCTTTCCATATATGTTAGGGGGCGGTTGTTGAGATGTCGTTCGATATCCATCACCACAGCTTAAACTTGCGCGTACTCTAGGTGTGTTCTCCCCATTGTCTTGTACAAGGTTCTATTCATATCTTTAATTAACCTTTCGTACAATCCTCCCCACCACGGCGATCTTGATAAGAGTTGAACTGCCACGTTATCTGATGTTGGGCTAAGAAGTCTTGCAGCGCTTCACTCAGATTGCGTATCTTTCTGAGCCAGGAAGCTGTGGTTTTGAAGAGGGCTCCGTTGTCTGACACGATGCGTTTTGGCCTGGTACGGCGTGTGATGAACCCGTTGAGCTTTCTCTGGAATTGCTCTGCTGATTGTGACCTGATCATCTCTAAGTGCACTGCTCGTGATGCTGCACAAGTGAATACCAAGATGTGGCACTTGCGCTGCTCCTTCCTCGAAATCTTGTAACTGAGGGGGCCTGCGAATTCGATCCCTGTGGTCTCAGATGGTCTTCTGTTGGCCCGTATGGTCGAGCGCTAAACAACTTGCACAAGTAGCAGCTATTGATTATCTTCTTCACCTTTGAGTTGAGGTATCCATCACTCCTCTGTCACTGCCGCCATGGTGCTTTCGACTCCTAGGTGCTTTATGTCTTCGTGGGTATGACGTATGAGCTTGTCTGCAAATACTCCCCCCTCAATGTACGTCTGCTGGTAACCAGGGACCCTCCCCTTGCATTTGAAAATGCCAGTGTTTTCTTCTGCTACTAACTTCCAGCCGAGGTTCTGGATCCGGTTCCACGCCTGCCTGCTCCTTCGTTTCCTTATCCGGTCATCGGTCCCTTGCGTAATTCAACTCCTCGGTCGTCAACGGCCCCGCTCTCTTCTTCGCTTTATGTTTCTTGGTGAGTGAGTTATGTTTGAACCGTAGAGCTCACGTATGCAGTCACTCGGAAGGTCCTCCAGAGCTTGCTTCTATCAAGGAGTGTGTCCCACTCATCACACTCCTTCTTGGTCTTCCCTTTCTGGTCTGTGCTCTTCGCTAACGCTTTAAGTTTTGTCCTCTCTTAATTTCCGGTTGTTCTGGCCACTCCTCCTCATTTAGCAACCACTCCAGCCCCTCAAACCACTGTCCTTTCTACATCTTCTCTAGTGAGGTGCCACGGATTCCTACGTCTGCCTGGTTCCTGTAAGTTGTCCACTCTATTCCCTTCTCTTGGGTGATCTCAGCAATTTTCCTCACTCGATTGATACGAATGTTTTCTATGCTCTTCCTGGGTTGCAGATCCACAAAAACGCGACCATGCTGTCCATCCACACGATCACTGACGTAATAGGCCAACGCTCTGGCGCTGTCTGCAAATTTTTCACCATGTATGCTGCCATCTGCTCGCCCACTAGTTCTAGCCTCGAAATCGATGTGTTACGTTTTGAAATCCTTGACTTTGACGTTAGCAGCCCCTTCCCGAACCCTGTTGAATCGCAGAACACGCTATGTTGCTGGCATCCGAGAAAACGTGGAGACGTACAGCCTTTGTCTTACTGATATCTATAACTACACTCCAGGGCACTTTGATGTTCCTCCTTTTTTGGACTGAAACGGTTTCTCCTCAAGTAAGAAAAAAGGCCGGCCAAATTATACTGACTTCCTGTTTTGACATACACGTCGTGGGCTATTTCTGCCAGCATTTACTCGGGATGTTTTAGCACTGCTTCCATTATCAGAAATTCCACGTGCGGACGCATAGAAACACTGTTCAAAGGCCTTCCAATTACCTCTGGCTTTATGTCTCCAAAGTTCAAAAATTTTCTCCTATGGGGAAGATATTTATTTACAAACATTGTTTTTGTTATTAAATGTTCAAAACGTTAAACAAAAGAATTCTTTTTTCTCCAGCCAATAGCTCTCTGGTTGGCATATTAATAACAATAGGTGACGTCACTGATATCTTTGCTATAGCGTTCCACAGTTCTTGGAGACATACATAGAGAAGCAGCTACTTCATTTACTTTATACCCCAACACTTCTTTCATCCATATCAAGCGCCACCGGAGATCTTTGCTATATGGTGCCGGCATTGTTGACTAGTTTTAAAAATTCCCATATTACCTTGCGGTCTTGGCTTATGGGCCTTTTGCTTTTCTTGTGACAACGTTTTTTGAAATAGCTGTATGTTATAAAACAAATGGTAAACGTATCAGCGTGCATTATTGAGTTATGGATCCACTTGGTAGGTATGCGAAGCACTTAAGAAGTGGACGCCGATCCGTTTACCATTTGTTAACTTGGTTTCTGACCAGAAACTGACGTGAGCTCTGCGTTCTTCTGTCTTGGCCCCGTCTGCTCTTTCAAGGCGCGTATGCGTTGATTAAAAAATACGTAATAAAAATGGCACGCATCACTGGATGTATGGTGTGCAACATTTCGCATTCACATATCTCTGCGCATCACCCACGCGCATGGGTAAGTTAGTCTAATTGATGACCATCACCGATCTTAATCTCTGATCTACTGCTTTAAAAGACGCAATTGGATTGGCTGTTAGCTGAAACAATGCATCTAAAGTAGTCTTTATTTCACAGGTTGGATGAACGGTCGATCCGCCCGTCCCCTTGCCCATCCATTCGTCGACCCAGAAATTCTGCAGGCCGACTAATAGGCTATTTTGGTATACAAAATAGCTCAAAACGAGAAAAGATACACTTGGGGCCTGGATTCGACTTCATTCGAAAGCGATGATGATGCAATCCTTTGGTCTCCTTACTCCCAAGGGACGTCAAATGATGTGTTACGAACAGAAAAAAATCGATTACTATAGTGTGCCGAGATAACGAACCCACCCCGTCTAACGCTGGTCGTGATCTCAAATATGATCGACGGTCGGCGGGTGACTGAAGTCCTAAATGGAATGTAATTTTTGAAAGAGAACTAAAAAATAACTCCATTATATCCTTTTACTTTATTTATTTATTTATTTATTTATTTATTTGTTTATCGTCATCATCATCATACTGCATCACTGCACATGCATTGACACTCTGTGCAAGGGTACTGGTCTTAGGATAGAGGAACTGAGGATAGAGATGTTTGGTCCAGGATTGTCGGGAGCAGCTCTCCAAAGTTATGATTCTTGTAACTTAGCGTTTCTGAGTACCGTAAAAGTTCTATTCAGTCCCCCGGAGGGAGTTTATTTAATTTCAGGCTTCATTAACGGGGAACTTATTAGGAAGGGAGGGTTAATAGAGTGGGGGGCTTATTATAAATCTTAATCACGCCGTTACGAGGGGCTTAACAGAGCTTTTACGGTAAACAAAGTACCCTTCCAACACGTACATTTTCTGTCAAAGCGACACCATTTTTTTGTTTGCGTCTCTACCAGGCCTCTTTCTTTTGTCCCATCTAGAAATACTGAAGGGGTATGGGGAAGAGTTTGAGCTTTTGCCAAGTGAAACGACGCACCTTTATTGCAGCTGAGCCGTCAAATATTACAGTGTTTTCCGTTGTTCTGTGCTCTTTCGTCTCTTATCGTCCCTTCTATATCTTTATGATTCTCACCGTGGATGGAAGTTAGCACTTTCAACGCACTGAAATACCCTAGCAGATCTTTGGTAAGTCTCGTGATAAAGTTGTGTTAGAATTCGACTCGCGATCCTTTAGCTGCCGGAATCGTTCTCATTTTGAAAAACACAATCTTCAGTATACAGACCGCGCTCAAATAACTTCGCGGACTTCTTTCGAGCTGCGTTGATATTATAACTGATATCATAACTTGCCACTTTAAAGAAGCGAATGCATCTATCTAACCATGCAGCTCCAATAACTCCTGCATGGTTTTTCATTTGATTCTTCGACTAAGTCGCTGTTATAATTAGAGTCAACCTCGATTAACATGAGTTAAAATAGAACATACGTCTGTGGCTCTTCTACTATATTGTCTGTGGCTTACTGGCTAGTTGCCGTTGATGCTAAAAACTCTACTGCACGGTAACGAATTACTATTTAGATCTACACTGATATTCATTGATTCTTGTAGAAGTGATATCTGTTTACAAAAATAGCTTACGATTCATTGTTATTTTAGTTTCAGTTTGTTATTTTCAGTCTCTTCTCAAGCATCAGTCACAAACAGTTAATCTTCATGAAGAAACATACATTACCACAAATGAAGATAACCCACATGTTTTGTTCCCCAATGTTTTTACCCTGATGAAGACCACTTTATGTGGTCGAAATATCGATATGGAACAAAATATGTGGGTGATTTCCCGTCGTTTGAATTTATTTGACTCGCAAATCGCTTCTTAACTATGTCTCAGTTATATAAAATAGCATTTCAATTTATTTGCGACTTTTGCATTTAATAGTCGGACTGTGTTTTACACTCGTTGACACAGCGTTGGCTTTCCCTGCGAAGATTTCGCCTCTCTAGACAGGAATGATTTCGCTCTCTAGACAGGAATGATTGAGCTCAGTTGACCTTTTCAGATGTGCATAATTAGATACATTGCTTTCTCGTCAGGGAGACTCTGACTGTTATAATTGTGAATCTGCCAATCCAAATGTTTTAGTTGGATTTGTTAAGAAACAGTTACAGTTAATTGCAAGTTTATAATTAAAATAATTCATTTTTTTATCGTGTGACCACGGTTATGTTAGTCTTTCATGTTTTAAGCGATTCATGATCAATGACTTGTCGTTTTTGTCGCCAGATGTGTATATATATTCGTTTTACTTGTAGTGAACGGATTTTTCAAAGAGCGCTCAGCCTAGACAGATTGAAAGAACAGTTCATGTATGATTTATTTCATATATCATTCACAGAATTGAATAGGCTATTGCATGCTTTGTTTTACGGTCTTTCCATAGCGACAAAGAGCAAACTTTCACAGTGAGGTGTCGAAAATTTTACGCGGGTCATATTTCATTATTTGAAGAAATTCGAAGTGGGCACTTGGACGAACACTTACGTAGTTTAGCTAAGGAAAGGAAGGACAAGCGAAACATTTGTGTGTTTGGGAACAGAATATTTTAAAACAGTAATAAACTTGTGCGGAAAAACGTTTTCATTTAAGCTTAAGTCTTATACTTTGGTTCATTACAGAGGGATTTATAGCTTTTACTAACTCTTTATAACTTTTGTTAACGCTAAGTGTTGAACAGCTTCAAAAGCGGAAACTTGATTGAGAACCTGTTGCAATTGTGGAATACTGCGTCATCTCCCTGGCTAGCTCACAGGTAAACAGTCGGGATACATAAATGTTAGCGAACGGAAAATGGAAAATTTCGAAGAACACAAACAATTGCTTACATTTAAAACGGCCACATATCACTTTATTAAGGGACGCAGAAACCATGATCTGTTTGGTGGATGAATCGCGAGTTCACGCCAAAAATTTGCTTACCTCGAAACAAGATATTTACGTATTTGCATATGGTAACGCAACGCGCATTTTGTCAGTCGAAGTTTGCTATTTGAAATTTAATATTTTGCTCGATGTGTAGCAACTTAGAACGAAGACGAAATAAATGAGCTATATCTTTCGGAGGCTGTCGAAGACCCAAAATCTTTTGAACTTGAAAATCGTCGGAGGCGTATTTCACGGGAGATGATTATCGTACTTCTCGTCGTGATAACTCCCCACTCCATAAAATATGAGGAGTCTGGGTACGAAGTTGATTCATAGGGGCTTATGGGATCGTTTGGGTAGACGCGCTAAATTTCAAAATGGCGGCAGAGAAAACCCGCTGCTGTTCAAAACAAGTTGTTTTATGCGAGGAAGACATACCTGGAGCAAAGCTGCCTCGAGAAAACCCCGAGGAGTGCACCGTGCCTCAGCTAAGACGTTGGTTATTGGGCCGTGGAGCGAAAACAAGCGAAAAGAAAGTCGATCTCGTTAAAAGGTTTGCGCGACTACGTATACAACAATCCAATCTTTCATAATTATTTGTACCCCGCTACCGATGTTTTATGAACCTGTTCAAGACGTCGTTCATTTCATTAACTCTTCTCGGCTTTAGGTTGAAAGATTATGTCAGTGGTGGTCTACACTTGATGAACGTTAAAGATCCAGATGAAGGCGTTCATCTTGCACGAAAGAAAGTTATCCTGGGAATAATGGATGAAGTGAACCCGCCGAACATTACTGAAATTTACCCGAAAGACGGCTTTCATGAAGACCTTTCTAATTTGCCAGAAGTAAATTTTGGTACTGTTTGGAAATACATGATAGAGTCTTCCAACGCCAAAAAGCAGCTTTCGACTGCAAAACCACTCGTTAAAGGTTATATCTTTTTTAAACCCGGTAGCGTAATGAAGGTGACGACATGTTTTCAAGGAAACAAATGGTTTTTAAAGAGGCAGGTTTTGCCATCGATGAAAAAATCAAGTGTTTACAATTATTTCACTATCTTGTTACCAAACGGACACGTAAAGCAGTCGTATTGCAGTCGTATCGTATCCTGCTGGTGTTCACGGTCGATGCAACCATATCGCCGCAACCTTGTTTGCAGTTGAAGAATTATGTAAGCAACGCCAAAAACAGCAGCAGCAAGAACAAAATTCTCGAACTTCGGACACACATGGAATGTCCCCCGTAAAAGAAAAGGAGAAGTACTGCCTATCAGCCAAATGAAGTTTAAGAAGCATGGGGAGCAGGTTTGGCGTAGTGGTGAGAGCGCTCACCTTCCACCAATATGTCCCGGGTTCGATTCCCGGACTCGGTGTCATAAGTGAGCTGAGTTTGTTGGTTCTCTACTCTGCTCCGAGAGGTTTTTCTCCGGGTACTCCGGTTTTCCCCTCTCCCCAAAAGCCAACATTTGATTTGATTTCATTTGATTTAATTTGACTTTATTTGTTTCTATATTTGATCGGAACCACTAGCCTTTGTGCTATAAATACTACCGCGGGTAAATAAAGGTTATTATTATTATTATTATTATTATTATTATTATTATTATTATTATTATTATTATTATTATTACTACTACTATTGCAAGAAGAAACAGGACAAGTTGTAGGGATCAGTCACATTTTACCTCTTACGACAAACAGCAGTGTAAGGGGGATTGTGGAGAAAGAACACAGCTATTGTAAAGTAGAAACGAGTCAAGCGAGAGACCAGATATCTAGCGAGTCAAGTCAAGAAGCAGTTTCACAGAATTCAGATACAAATAAAACCCAAAATCATTGCATAAACACGCCACCACATTCGGTGGATATGCTCCGCAGTGAATGCTAAAACGTCAAGCGGATATTATTTCTTCCTCGAGATGAAGCAGCGGAATTAGAAAAAAATACACGGGGCCAATCAACAAACTCTCTCTGGTATGAGAATCGAAACCAACGGATCACAGCCTCAAAGTGTGACAGATGTGCTGTACTTAAGGATTCAACATCACCCACAAAAGCAATCCAGGAAGTATTGGGGTACAAAGAGTTTCCACCAACCAGAGAAATGATGAAGGGGTTAGCCAAGGAACCAGAAATAATTAAAGAATATTTGGCTTCTATGAATGAAAATGGTCACAAAGGTATCAAAGTGGAGAGATCGGGACTTATTGTTAATATCAACCACGGTTTTTCGGCAGCTAGTCCAGATGGGTTGGTCAAGGATCCTTCACAATCCATCACAAGGGATATTAGAGCTGAAGTACATTCAGATGAGAGAGGGGGAGACACTCAGGGATGCATTGGTTAGAAAGAGAATTTTGCGTGAATGAGAACCAAGAACTCAAAGTCAACCACCAACACCAATACTTTTACCAGATACAGCATCAACTGTTCGTTGCAGGCCGGTATTGGAATGATTTTGTGGTGAAAGGTTCATTGTCCACTGAGCTCTTTATCCAAAGAATTGATTTTGATGGCTCAGTTTGGGCATCGGTGCTTCTAAAACTTCAACATTTCTTTGAGAATCTCATGTTACCTGAACTCCAGAAAAATAAAATATGGCTTACCTAGAGTCGATTTCTAAACATTCAGTGACTTTTCCATGTCATATGACAGTCTTCCATCTGTCACAGAAATGACTCAATCCTGAAATTAATCTCCTTTTACCAAGATTTAACATACATGATATAGCAAAATTGAATGGTTCTGTTTAATGTAATAAAAGAATTGATTCCGTCACACTGTTCTTCAAATTCATTGAATCCATTCACCCTTTAACCCTTTAAGCCCCAATAGTGACCAGCATCTAATTTCTCCTAACAATATCAATGAGTTATCAAACATATGGGTCAAGTGAATGAATGACATGATCACCAAAGATGAAATGTCTTGATTCTTAAGCAAATTCTCTCAAGCAGTACCATAAGAAATATACTGAGAACAGTGAGAAAAATATGCTTTTTAATACTGGGGCTTAAATAGTGAACAACATACCATAAATTCATTATGAGTCAGATTTCAATTAATAAGACTGCTAACATTGCCCTGGAAAAACACTGTGAAAGTGAGAATAAGCCACTGGAATTATTTTACCCTGGTGGCTGTGGCTTCAAAAACCAGAACATTCCTAACATACTCTACTTTCTTGCTGTGACAGTAATCAGTGTTACAGAAAACCTACAATACAACAGTAACTAGAATCTGCATGGCTTAAAGGTTTTTGAAAAACAACTGTCAACTACAGAACTTTTTCTAATTTCGGGTACCTACGAAGTAAGTGGGGGAAGAAAATTTGTGATGGCTGCAATAACAACAAAAATGTCAGAAGTTAAGCCTGAAAGGGAGACTGGAATTGGTCTGTCCAGGATATGCCAATTTTTAATCCGTTCCATGCATCTTTCACCGTCAACCCTTAAGCTAGCAACTTTTTTGTTTCTCTCTGCTTCTGCTCTTGAAAACTGCTTTTTTCCTTTTAAAAAAGCTGGAATTGTAAAGGTTGCACCAACGGCTGCGAGCTCATCTTGGATAAGAAAACCCTTATCAGCCATTACTTCATCACCACGTTCTAACAGTTCCAAGATACCACTCTCAACTGTGATCTCCTTGTCTGTGATGCTGCCAGGATATAGCTCACTGACAAATCCAATGACACCACTCGGAGTGATTCCGACAAGGCCTTTCATGGTCGGCCTTGACTTGTAGGATGAGTAACAGGAAGACTGATTATCCAGAGCTGATGGCCGTTCCATCTGCACCTCTGTACAGTCAATAATTAAAACTGTGTTGGGATAAAATTCTTTGAAAAGTGTTGGCATATGTTCTTGTTAGTACATCCCTTGGTGGAACAACAATCAGCTCCTGTAATTCAAGTCGTAGAAACCGAATCCATGTTCGAAATATGATGGAGACTGCCCACTCTACAATTCTGAATCTGT
This sequence comes from Pachyseris speciosa, assembly GCA_016490735.1. Lineage (NCBI taxonomy): Eukaryota > Metazoa > Cnidaria > Anthozoa > Scleractinia > Pachyseridae > Pachyseris > Pachyseris speciosa. The sequence continues at coordinate 6,221 of JAEMWC010000827.1, read as the reverse complement.
GAGCCAAATCCTTTTCAAACAGACCAAGTCGTAGTCGCATTAGCAATTCTGTCTGTGTGACAAAATCCACCTTTGCATGCTCATGATATTCGGTTTGTTTATCTTCCCCCTTTTCTTGTACTTTCTCACTCAAAAATGTTGCGGTACCTTGCTCATAAGTGGCCAGCTTATCGTCGGTCTGCGATAGCTCGCCTCCCGGTGGTTCATTCCGATCAAGACAGTTTCCAGCGATATCATCTGTAGAACTTAGTCTTGCAGATAGTTTCAGACCAGACTTTGTAGGCACTTTTATCATGTCTTCGACAGGAAGAAGCTTCAAAACACGTCGATTTGACACGGCCTTTGACCACGGAAAAATCGACGGTAAATCTTGCCTACTTCTCTTAGTTCCACCTTCGAAGTGATGCGCACAAATACGAGTGTTGTCAGAATTCAGTTTCAGTGTTGTTAATATTATTTTATTATTAATTTAGAACTTATATAGCGCATTTCCATGTGTATGTGATCAAATGCGCTTTACAAGCAGATGAAATTGGAATTTGGGAATGTTGGTTTTTGTGGAGAGGGGAAAACCGGAGAACCCGGAGAAAACCTCTCGGAGCAGAGAAGAGAACCAACAACAAACTCAACCCACATATGACGTCGAGTCCGAGAATCGAACCCGGGCCACATTGGTGGAAGGCGAGTGCTCTCACCACTGCGCCATCCCTGCTCCCCGTTGTATTACGAATCAAGATCTTGTACTGTCTTCTTAGCCACATTTCTTTGGGAATTCGATAATACTTGAGTGCAGGATTGTTCCGAAAATTGTTAGTGCAGCCGGGTACACAGCAATTCACAGGTTTTGGCATGTTTAAATCGACACGAGACGAATTGATCAATCAGCACTTCCTCGCAGACGCCATTTTTCTTACATCGCGTCTACCCAAACGATCCCATAAGCCCCCATGAATCAATTTCCTACCCAGATTCCTCATAGTTTATGGAGTGGGGAGTATGGTTCGTCGAAAGGAATCCCTCGCACCACAATAATTTGTTACCTAAGCATCCGAATGAGTCAAAACGTAAAGGTTAGAGAATGAAAGCAAAATTTTAACACAGCAACCACAAAAAGGCTTCGAGCACATAAGGATTCGAACAACAGCTGTCTGGAACTTTCTCACGCACGAGGAAATGCTATTCTTTTCAGATAAAACACCAATTGTTGTTACTTTGGAGAAAACTTCGCGCTCAGTAATCAAATGTAATTGTAATAGCGATTGTCTTGTAAAAACAAACTAACGAAACAAGTTTTCAAATCATCACTTGATCATGGATGAATGCGGATAAAGAGCAACATTTTATTTTAAGTTTCCTCTCCATTAAAAACGGTTTGTATCAACTGTTTTTTTTTATCACGCCGATATATCTTTGAGGAAGAAGCTTATCGCGTTGAACATTAAGCAGCGAAAGCTGGAAAGATGTTAAGACGAGAACTTCTGTTACTACGAGAAACTTTGAAAATTAGTGTGATTCAAACTAAGAAATGTTTTATTTTTTTAAATCAGACACTGTCAGATTTACATGAAATGACTCCCGTCGTTCGGCTTTCCGCAAAGTAAAAGCTTCTAGTGTATTTGCTTTCAAAGTGTTTGTTCGCTGAGACCCAGGGGCAGAGAGTCGGATTGGGACGAATACTCAGGAAGAGCAAAAGTTTACAACACGGACAGGAGAGCCCCTGGGAACATTTCTTTATCGGACTAGTTCCAGAAGCCATTGAAATACAGTTTCCTGATTGGGCGGAAATTTTCTGGCAAGGAATTTTTTTCTGCCCAATCGGCGATCAGCTTATATATTGCACACCTTTCGTGACTTCTTATACCCAGGGTCAAACGTCCAATCTGCTGTCAGCCATATTTTTGATCGTTGTATCGACACTTCGAGGAAAGTTATGGTGGAAAGGGGCCGACAAAACCCAGATATCAACAAATTCAACTTCTACTCAAGCAAAAATCACTTGTAAGGAACTAGAAAAATCAAGATGAAGACCATCTTATCTTAAACCATCTTATCTTAAACCATCTTATCTTAAACTTCACGCGAAGAGCTGTTGACAGCTTGGTTACAATTGTTGTTGTTTGGTATGAGTTTTTGTTTTTCTCTGGTGTACTCACAGGGAGTGGGTTGCTCCTGAAACTTTTCGGGGCGATGGCCAGGCCAGGCAAGTTTACCGATCGGGCGAGTGAAACGCAGCCGTTGAATTTTGTTTTGCTCACGAAATAGAACCGTCCACTGCTTACAATCGACTCGAAGTCGCGTCTCATCTCAGCCCAGCTCAATTTCGAGAGAGACCTTGAAATGGCCTTAGAAAATCCAGTTTAAAATAATTTACACGTAGTCGTGATTGTCTCTCCATCCACTTATATTATGACAATCATGAAAGACCAGGTTAAGTGGTTGAGGTCATTGGGCTTGAAGGCTGCTTTTGAAAAAGTACGGAGGCCGAAATCACAAACCATTTATCAAATCAAAATCAGTTTCCCAATACTCTGACATTGTCTTGCATACAGATGCCATTTTGACGTTGATGTGGGTTCAGATTATGCTTTTGAAATAGGTGATTACCTTGGCTATAGAGTAAGACTCGAATAGGAACTACTCCAGTGTTTTGGAGGGAAAGGAATGGAAAATGGCATGTATTATGTTAAGATGAAAACAGATTTTTACAAAAATCATCACTTTTATGAGCATATAGACACTTAAAGTTTTCCTTACTATTGGTAAAGTTAGCATAATTTTTGATACCTTAGCAGATTTGTGACAGATGTTTTGCATGGTAATCGAGGTACGGTATTGACCTGATACCTTTTGTAGCATTACAGGGCTTTCATAGCTCCTAAGAATTAGGCAGTGTGATATGGTATTGCTGAACATCTTGTGCAGTGCACTTACTATGATTAGCCTATTACAGGTGTTTCAGTGAATGATGATGGTAAACTGACTTGTGTTTCAGGAAATTGTTTGTGTTTTGAGAAACTGTTTTGTGTTATGGGAAACTGATTTTTGTTTTGGCAAATTGATTTGTGATTGACCCCAGTCAGCTACTCTAAAACCTAATAACAACTCTGAGGCCATAAGGCTTGTGACAAATAATCACAGTGACTACAATATCCAAACAGATTACATTGGAAACTTGAATTTAAAGTTACATCTCACTATCAAGAAAACTTCTGGACAAACAAAAAATAAATGACATAACAATCCCTTCTTTTGTTTCCACTTTATCTAAAAGGGGATATCTTACTGAGAAGCTACAAAATTTTCTCGTTTGATTGACCATGTTAACATATTTTGTAACTGTATTCAGGTTATGGGTATGGTTTGTGTGTAGTGTTCTTTAATTTGAAACCTACCTTAAAATAATTTAACTATACTTAGTCATACCATTGTATCAGCCTAACTGTTTGACTCAGTGAACTGTATAGTTGAGAATAATTTTTTAAACTGTATAGTTGAGAATAATTTGTCAATAGGTGGTTATCGAGGATCTTTTGGCACAAAACACATTTACACTATGTGAGGAACTGAAAACATGATTCCTTAATTAACTGAAAGCATTCTCTCATGTTTTAAAAATTGTTAAGGAAAAGGGCGGTGACAGGAAGAACCCATTCCAAAATTGGTGTGGTCTCATGGGAGAAATCAAGTCCTTTCCTGGTGTACCATTGGCTTGGCAATAACA
>JAEMWC010000826.1:372500-397500 GCA_016490735.1 Pachyseris speciosa | reverse complement strand
ATTAAAAATTAAAGTCAACCATTCAGGACAGCTTCATATACAAGATAATCACACAGTTCATAAAAACGTTGCTTCTGATATACATTATATGCCATCTCGGCACCCCATTTTCAATTTTCGATTAATGAAATGAACGTCATAGCAAGTCACGGGATCTAAGCTTTGACGACTTTAAGCCAAAAACACGTTAAGGTTCTCGAATTCTATACACTGCAAGTTTGGTGTATTTTGATAAATGCTGGGAAGTTATGGTTGTTTTTAGATTTTTCGTGAATTTGGCCTGAGCATGCCGCCTTAACATGCTTGAGTAATTCTCAAATGTATTTAGCCGAGCACAGATGCTCTACTAATTGGGGAGACGAAATCAAATCAACTCTAAATAAATCAAATGAAATCAAATGTTGGTTTTTGGGGAGAGGGGAAAACCGGAGTACCCGGAGAAAAACCTCTCGGAGCATAGTAGAGAACCAACAAACTCAGCCCACTTATGACGCCGAGTCCTGGAATCGAACCCGGGCCACATTGGTGGAAGGCGAGCGCTCTCACCACTGCGCCAACTCTGCTCCCCAAAACAAAACAAAAAACGCAAAAAAGCAAAACGCGCAGCGCGATACAACGGATTTGGCTACTAAGGTCTGGAGCCAATGAAAAGCAGTTATGAATCTAGTGGTTTGCATTCTGTGACGTCCGCCATTACGTGATTTAGGTTCGACTAATAAAATGATGATCTTCATTAAATTACGCTCTGTAAATACTGATTTATTCATCAATGCTCATGATCTCAAAACAGTGTTTATTCACCCTCTCATTGTTTTTTGACTTTTTAACTGAAATTAGTCGTAGCTCACTTTGATTCATAGGATTGACTCTCCTCCACAGATGTGCTCTAATACAGTTTATATCACCCCTTCAGTATCCCCAGCCCCCATTTCTGTTTAGCCGGTCTTTTTCCATGATTAAACAATTCATCAATTATTGTAGAGTCTGCTCAATAAAATTTTCTCTTTCATAAACGAATTAACGTTAACGTTCTCTCTTAAATAACGTACTTGGCACATTGATTCAAATCTTGATCCTACTGATGTTTCTGACATAAGATTTATAGTAATTTTAATCAAAATAAAGTGTATAAAAGTTATCCTGAGTTCTTTTAGTTCGCCTCAAGACAGTCAATGAGACTGTCTGCTTTCAGTTTCCCTAACCAATTACTCCACAGACGTTTATCAAATTTAAGTTTAGACGCAAGGGAGTTTATCTAAGCCGGCAAAATCGGACTTTTACATAAGCCCTCTTAAGCAGACGTCTCTGGGCTCGTCACGCGTTCCTCCCTGCCCAAAGGACGTCTGCGTAGGAGGCTACCTTTTTCGTTTGAACATATTTCGTTTTATTTTTGTTTTACGTTTTCAACGATGGCTTTTATCCGTAGGCTCAGTTGATTCTAAAATAACTAGCTAGCTGCACTATGCGTGCATACTTAGTTTAAGTAATTGAAGAAGTTATGCTGGTCCAAGATTAGTTTGGCTTTACTTGTTGTCAAGAGTTCCATCCAGGCGGGGTTAAGTAGCGATGGCTGGTGAAGCAGGTATTCCACTGTCTAAAGGGACTGGGAAATAATAAAAAGAATACGTTAGAAGGATGTTAAGTTAGTTGTAACTAAAATGTTTTTTTTTTTACTTCTTCTTCTTCTTCTTCTTCTTCTTCTTCTTCTTCTCTACTACTACTACTACTACTACTGCTGCTGCTGCTGCTGCTGCTGCTGCTACTTACTCATGGCTACTACTACTGCTGCTGCTACCACTACTGCTACTGAGACCCCACAGTGTAACTTCGTTCCCAGTATCCTAATCCCATTCCCAGGAGGAGAGAGAACACAGTGGGTAGACAGGAATAGGGTAGGGATGCTGTGAATCCACAAAAAACTCGCAGATTCAAAGGTATGTACATGTTCTTAAGTGCGCCGAATTATACTCAATCTCCAGGTTCAGCGGAACTGTTTATAGTCAGCGTGAACTTAATAAGTATATATTTGTGATACAGTAAGAGAATCAGATTATAAATTATTAATAAGCATTCAAGTAAAGTACCAGGCCTGTAGGGAACGGGGTGCGATGGGTGCGTACGCACCCCTTAACGGGTCGCGAAAGTCCGTTTACAAGTAGGTTATTACAAAAAAGGTAAACGCAAAGCAACTGTAGCACTCGCGTCCTGCCATACTACACAATAAGCGAGTCGGACTCGCTTATTGTGTAGTATGAAATGAAACCCATTTTATTGAGCCGTTTTCATTTTATGTCCGCTATGTCGATATTAAATTGCTGGAAGACTATTTCAGATACAGCTCGAAACCAAAACATTAATGACCCAATATCGCTGCAAAAACCTTGAGTATTGACGTTTTTACGTTTGATTTTGACTTTCTGATTTTCTATGTAACGTCCTTCAAAACGCCCAAAATGAAGTCTTGAACGGTCAAATTTTTCCCCACGAGGGAGCATGCCCACGGACCCCCTCGAAACTCGTGCCTACGGCGCTCGTATATTCGAGCCTTCAGCGCTCAAACGCACCTCCCCACGCAAAAACCTGTCTACGGGCCTGAGAACCATACCCCGCTGGATGGTGACAAAGGTCTTGTGCTTTCCATTGTAACTCCTGTTTAGTCGGGCCGCGGGGATCAGTTTGTTTATCATTCCATATGACCGCCGGAGGGGAACTGTCCCGATTGTGATAGGCAGCTCCACTTCAAGGTCAGATGCAGTAGATTCGCATGTTGATAGAACCACCTAAGAGACAAATGACAAAAAAAATTATTATCATTGAAAGGTCAAGCCATTCTACATGGCTGCCACTTAATTGCGCTTCGCATATATAGAAAATTATTACAGTCTGGAGCCAGCATTTTGTTACATTTCCCTTACATCTAATCATACACCTTGCGGACAATGTGAAACAAAGTTGGTTTATCAAACAACTCGGAACGAAAAGAATGTACTGAGTGGAATCATAAATGATAAACACAAGATCAAAACGCTTGCCATTAGAAAGACAAATGCCAAAAAAAGCTATACCTTTTAACAGGTCTCCAGAATGTCCCACTGATACGACAAAGAAGGAAAGTGTAAATAATACTGATGCGTTTTCTTTTGTGCATACCTCGCACAACACCCACCCCTCAAACACACCCTCTTCCTATAAAAAAGATGCTTCTTTACCAAAGTTGAGGCTACATCGTGCATCTGGTCAGATGATGTTAGATATCACATGTACCTTTAGTCCAGGTCAAATTCAGTTCAGTCCTCTGTCAGCGTGTGTTATATTACAGGTAACGAGCTTACTAAGACTACCTTAATATGATACGTAATGGATAGTATCCCACAACTTCTCATGGTTGGAGGGACATCCGGGACTTCCAACTCGTCCACCGCCCACGACAGCGAAGGCCGCTGTACTATTTTACGGTGGCATTGTTCATTCCTTGATTTACCACAGCGGGACTTAAAACAGGTTGTCTGGACAAGAAAAATTGTCGTCTGGTATGTTTGGGTCAGCGGTAAGTTCTTTATGTCAGTTGTCAATACGATACGTTCCCGAGGACAGTAGGCATTTCGATCAGTCACCGCCACCAGTTTGAGTGGGGAGGCCATTCCATTGTACAGGCAGTTGAGCGATTTCTGAGCCTCGCCAAAACTCGGTAACTGCAAGAGTAAATCAAAGTAAAAATGCGAAAAAAAACAAACAAACAAAAACAAAAAACAAAACAAAACAAAAACAAAAAGAATTATTTCAATTTTCACGGCATGCTACTCGTTACAGATTTTCGCTTTATGCTTACATTCCGAGTCTCTTCTAGCTGGGGGTCATATTTAATGGCTTGAAAGGAAAAGAAAATTCGTTTCTGGTCATGTTAATTTCGACAATATGCTTGTCAATACCAAAGTTTAATGCGATTAAGTAAGGCTAGAGTCTCTAGGAAATGTTTCTCTCAAAAATAAATATGTCTTTCTGCGTTGTACATATCGTCGATAACCAAGTCTTTTCAGTGTCCTTTTCAAGTTTCCTTCTTTGTTGGGCCATCCAAATCTCTCTGTGGCTCCATGCTAGCCCCGGTTGGGCTTATTTCCCATGATGATATTCCAGTATTGAATCCTGGTGGCTCCCTATCGGGTTAATTAAAAGGACATTGCATTTATTTCTATGTTTTGTTGTCGTTTCGATGAGGCAGTTGCATCCAAAGGTTTTTATGCATTTGATGCATGACGACAACTTACCAACATACGAGGGCAATTGACATCCACTACGCTTAAAATGTTCAGCATTTCCTTGGTAACCTCGTCAAATCTCCACGGCCTTTGTATCCTCGCCTTCAACCAGTACCTGACATAACCATGTTTGCTCTCGAAGGACGATGGGAGGCTGTAAGGAGGTATTTTGAAGCTAAACTGGAAAGCATGGCGACCAGCTGGGAGACATAAAGGGTGGCTTTTCTTCTTGTCAGCTATGAAAAGAAAGAAGACAATTATGGCAAGAAGGTTAGGTTGGGTTGACGTTGTGCTGAGCTTGAGCTTGAGCTTATGCCAAGCTGAAAGAACATTGTCTTCCCCAAATATAAATGATATTTGTACCCCTATTTCGATGGTTCTGTAGCATACCTACCTAATATATCAACAATACAAGAGATCTCATTACGCCTGCCTCTGTGCGCCTTTCCTTCCTTCCTTATTAACTAAGCTACCTAACTTTATACTTTATCAGAATAATCCCTCGGGGCTTTTTAACTGGACCCAAACAATTAAATTTTCTTTACTGATTATTAGAATATAAGGCTGACTTAAAAAAAAAAACAAAGTTTCCTGAGTTACCTCTTTTTAAGATTTCTTCAATTCCGCTTGATCGTTATAACGTAAAAAGCCAGATGAAATTTAATGCGGTAGTAGAATTCCATTGCTATAAAGAGATATGGGCAATCTAACTGCTATAAGCTGCATATAATAACATTTTATTTCACAAAAGGAAGCCTTCGTTTCCTATTGTTCCGCAATAGGAAGACTTATCCGAATAGAACCTCAACTAGAGAATTTGGAGCCAAAAAATGACGAATTATCGCTTCAACTTCGCGGCTTTAACTCGATATCCTGCTAAAAATTGACATCAGGGTATCTTAATACCATTCGATTTTTTTCTCAGTGTTATTCCTAGCACGAACCAATTGAAATTTCCTTTCAGAAACACCAATGAAAACAAAAATGAAATAAAAAATAACATGATTAGAGGCAGTTGTCTATTGACAGTTGGGCTGTCGTTTAAGTGGTCAGATCTACTTACAGCTTCCAAACAACGTTGTTTTCTTGTGGAAATATATCTCTGCATTTTTATGTGTTGAAGTATAAAGGTCCGTCTCTTCCCAATACGTCCAAGATTCTCCCTGGAACTCAATGCTGATACAGCGAAGTTTCACATGATCGTTCAGCTGCAAAACACACTCACCAGTGACAACTTCACCTGGATGGTAATGCCTGCTTTGACGAGAAAGGTACATTTTCAAGTCCAAGTTCTTCCCCATTTTGCATAAAACTCACAGGAAAGAAATGCTGTCAGCTGAAGCTAGCCGGGTTGTGCTGTTAACTGCCTCCAAGTCTCTTGGATAACCAAGCCACACACCGTTATGTTTTTGTTTTATCAGCGCCAATCGAAATCCGGCTTTTAAGAAGTGCAAATAAATGAGAGGCAGGCCATCAATCATAAAACACAGTCGCTTTCGTTAAACAGGTAGTAAAAACTATATTACAGGTTTTAATCCTTTCCTGTTGAGAGCTTTCCAAACACTTTGCCTTGAGATGGCTTGCCACACCTTTGATGAGGACTGCCATTGGTCAATTCACGATGCAAAAGGACGCGCAGCACTTGAGAATGCAGACGGTAGACTAGGCGTGCCCAACTCTGAGTCAACAGGTGCTTGTACTGTTGGTGGCAACCTAGTAAAACAAGATTATTTTGCCGGCAGCTTTTTGGATGCATTTTCATGCTTATAAAGATATATGAAATGAAAGAGAGGTTTATTTTTTAACACAATGAAAGAGTTTGCGAACTCGCTGTGCAGAGGGTAAAGCCCAATGGGAGAGGGTCTCTTTATTCAAAGATAACTATCAACAAAGGCGTATTCGTAAGGGCGGAAGATACAGCGAGCTACAGCTAAACCAAAATCACTTTTCATTAAATGTATTAAGGTGTCACCTTTGCAGTTTTAGTCAAGTCCGATATGAATTTAACTACAAAAATGTCGATTTGCTGTTTAAATTGTTTCCAACAGTAGGTATCTTCCATAACACCTCGCAGGTTCAACAGGTGGCAACGACAAATAAACTGTCATGAATATTTCCCTCCAACAAGATAACTGTGCTCAGAAAGAGAAGCCAAGGAATTAAAAAAGAGCGAATAACCTATTGGATCACGCACATAACACCAGTGCCTAGGCTTTTCACTTTTTCACCGTAATTCTTTGATAAGGCGGTAGGCGGTGTTACTTGCTACTCGTGTCGTGTTGCCTTAGGCAAGTATTTTGGAAGATACTGCGAAAGATTATTGCATCAACTATTGGCAGAGAAAAATATCCGAATGGCCTCCACTGAACTGTTCTGAAGGGTAAAAATGTGTATCAACTGTCAGTTTCCCTTCCAACAAAGGTGTCCTTCATGTACACCTCTTTAATGTGCCGCAAATCAGTCGCGTCAAATAGAGATAACATCGGTCAATCTGTTCTGATGCTTCAGTTTACGCCACTCACTCCATAAAGTAAGGCGCATCACTTGTTTGTTTGGTTATTGACTGATTAAGGAGGGCCACAGGTTTGCTGTTTCAAACAGTGTTCTTCCTGGCCAGTGCCCGGCGTCAAGCAGTGCACTGTTTGGCGGTATTCACGGCGTCTGAATCAATTTGGATGGCAGAATTGAATTGAATATATGATTTTCATATATTCATTCTCAGATTTGAATTGGTCACGGTAAAATATCAAGGAGCAGCAGAAACTAGCGGCGTTTGAGCTAGGTCCAGGAAAGCTCCAATTTCAGCCGAAGTCTTTTGTATCAAGAACTTACATTAATGCAGCAAACCACACATGGCATTGGATCAAATATCGTTTATTTCTACAACTCGCTAAGGATAAAGTGCCGCTTATTAATCGTCTGTCTCCATGTTTTCCACCTCCTTCATGACCTGTGAGATCTTCTGTCCAAGTCGTCTCTTTTCAACTGCAAAAGAATAGGAAATCAGTGAAATTAGGGAAGTCAACCTGCTGTAACAGACTATGTTAAAAAAATCACGTCACTGAACTTTAAAACGAATTGTTTTATGTTGTAATCGGTTTTAAAGGAATCAATAGCTGCTTGCCGGGGCTGAATTGCACACAAAAATAATTCAAAATGGTGATAGTATCACGGACAGCCAAACACAACTTGGGTACGGTTGTCAAAGATATAATTGGCCATGGATGAAGTCCCCGGAAGTCCCCCTCTTGTCAAGACGCTTTTCACAGTAGATTTTAAGACACAGCTTAACGAATAACATAAAAGAAAAAACAACAAGAACACCGAAATAAATATTTCAGCAGAGGGCATTTCTGGTAAATGCCAGCACCTTAGCCTCAGATCGAGTCACTTTTAGAAGATGTTACATGTAGTTGAAAGATTTTACAGACAGTGCAGAAAAACTGAAAGTAAGCAAATATTAAGAGCAGGGTGTCAATCAAGATGTGGCTTGTGTAATGAAATCTAGGCAAGGCACCACTCAGCTTAGGGTAGACATCCTACACTGTATGAAGGTGAACACCTTTCCAATGTGGACAACTAGTCAAGGGGAACTTCACTGAGGTGGATGCCCCTACTCCCTTAAAGTAGACAATCAATTGGCACTGGCTAACCTTGGCAAGCATTGACAGTACTGGCACTGAAAAGCCATGCTTACTGGGGATTTGTTCTTGACCTACTGTATACTTCAGAGAAATGTTATCCCCAAGGTAAGTATTCACTTTTTTTTAAAAACCTTGTGACTTAACCCAAAGGATTGATAACAAACCTGGAGGAGCAATGAGTGTGATTCCTTGTTTGACCTCCTTCAATTCAGACTCCTTTCTCAGCTGCTTGTCAGGCTTTAACCTGAAGGAAGAACAAGAGGATTATCAATCAATAAAAACCAAACCCTTATACACTGTAACTACCTGCAAATAGCCATAGCTAATCGAGGTGGGTAGGCATGACATAACTAATTATGGTGCTTTTGTACTGTTACAAGGAAAATAAATGCTACAATAATAAAGAATTTACACTGTATGGACTATATATGTGTAAATACCTTCGAAGCCATGAAAGCCGTAGAATAGACTTATGGAACCATGCAAACACAGTTTGCCACTCAGCTTTCGACACACATCTCTATTGAAGGAAAAACTTTTTGCCCCGAGTCGGAATCGAACCGACGTTCCCCAGTATCGCACGTCGGCCATTCCTCGGAACATTTTTCTTTCGAGACTTTTGTGTGTTTCCTGGCTTCTAAATTCCCTGGACTACTCACTTTCTAAAGTGGCCACATTGCCAGCGTCGTTGCTCCGGTAGTGTAGTGGTTATCACACCCGACTAGTAACTAAAGAGTCACGAATTGCTATTCATCGTTTATAGGTGGAAAATCACTCCAAAAATGTAAAAACAGCTGGTAGTCAATGGGTTAAGTAGTATTTTAACGAAACTTTCAATAAACAGTTAAAATTCTACTTTGATACACTTTCATATTTTGTTATTATTTATTGTTTGTTGTTACTACTGAAAATAGTGACAATTTAATATGCACCCAGCCTCGAATGAGCGCCCCAGTAATACAAACCTGTTTTTGATATGAAGATCTTGCCTCTTGCTTCGTATTTCTTCTATTCTCTTCATCGCTTTCACTAAACGCCAATAATCAAAACCAATTAACATCTGAATATCATTTGTGCCCACTGTTTGTTATAATACCATATTTACCTGTGTATAGGTCGATCCCGTGTATAAGTCAACCCCCTAGTTTTGAGCCCCAAAATTAAGTTATTTCGTTTTAGGTAGAAATTTTTACGAAAGCTAATGTTGCATTTCTTAGAAGTCTCTTTCAGGTACTTTGGGTGAATGAAAAAGTCAGAGCATTTCAATGTGAAGTTTAATTTACTGTGAATACGCGAACGGTTTAGTGAGTTTTAGCAGCATGTGTATACAAGAGCATTTTGGCCCAAATATTTGAAATAGGCTTATAAAATGCAATTTACTTACTTAAAATGAACCTTTGTAATGGTTGAGAGCTAAAAGCAGCTTTAGGAGACAGGCAAAACACTGAAGACCAAGCTACATAATTGGCCGAGTGCTGGTAACGAATATAAGTACACATCTATTGCTAAGCGTGTTGCATGCCGAATGTTTTCCACAGTATGTATTAGGGAAAATAAAGAGGCAATTTCATTGTTTGTCAGTGACTTTTTCTGACTTGGTGGTTCCTAAACGAGCTGTTTCTTTTAGCAGCAACCTGCTCGCTAAAAGCCATCGAAATTGTCCTCATCTTCACTCTTGCCAAATAAGTTGTTCCACTCTTCCACAGTGAGCCAATCATTGTAAACATCGCCCTCTTCAACATTTAGGTTCACATTAAGTATCGGTGAGTGAGTCATAATGTATTTCTACTTGAACTAATAATTTGAAGACTCTGATCGGTAAGTGAGAGGACCTCATAACCTGTACCATCTTTCATCAGATGTTTGATAACATACCAGGGCATTATTATGCTAATTGTCTAGACTTTTTTGAAATGGTGTTCAGCCCTCAAGTTTTGATCCATGTATACATGTAATTTGAGGGCTTTTTTTGGGGCCCGATTTTTAGGCTGTGAAAGGTCGACTTGTACACAGCTAATTATGATAAACTACAAATTTCAACATTCTTTCTCATGCAACCAAATATCTCCAAAAGGCACCACCAGGAAAGCCTATGTTTTATGTATACATTTTTACTCGGAAACAAAGTACAATCAAGTGAAACAAAATAAAGGTCCATGTTTATCTATTAAATTGAAGGCTGCATGCATATATCCAGCTGATTCTTCAAGCAGATGTGTGGTTAAACTAGGCACTGTCACAAGTGAAGATATCTTTCACTTTGGCGTAGAAGCCATACCAGTGCCTGTTCAAGGTGTAAATTATTTAACTTTTTATAGTACCTTGTATGTCATTTACCATAGTTCTATTTGGTGTGTAAAAAGATCAAGAATTTACCCAGAAAATCTTGGACAAAACTAGTTTAAGAAGGCAAGAACCACACGCCAATTTCTACATCTCCCTGGCAGGAAACACTGCCAAGATCAAATAAAATAAACCACCAACCACCCCATTTCTTTCAACTAATGCTACATTAATGCTAAGGAAATACACCAGACTTATTTGAGGTGACAGATCAACATTGATAAATGAGAGCAGTTGAATATTGTTGTATGAATCTTTACTTAAGTTTGCCAATACCTACATGTATGTTCCAGATTTAAATCCAATATATCAGTCAATTCCACTACCTGAGTTTTAAGACAGCCAAGCACTCATTTAGTGATTTTTAATATAAATGCAAAGTGCCACACACCTGTGTTAGTCCAAAGTTCACGGTTGTATTTCACTGGAACATGTCTTTTCTTTTCAAATTCAAATGCACTGTCCTGTGTTATAAAAATAAAATTAATATAATGGTACTTAAACCTAAGGTATGGTTGCATTCACTAGAAAGTTCATCCCTCAAAGACAGCGGGAAATGAAGATGGGTGCTTTTCAAAACCCAGGGGTTTGTCTGCAAGCGTTTCCTTCCCTCCTTTCCCCCCTCCCCACTCTTTTTAATTTTTGCTGCTCACTCCCTGCCTATAAAGTAGGTCCAGAAGTAATTTCTGATCAACTACAAAGAAGCATTTCCACGCAAATACTTCGACGTATTTAAAAATTTATTTTATTACAAATGCTTCCAATTTGATTTACCTGATGGAGTGGTTACTCATTATGTAACTTGCCATATATGGAAAGCAGTTGGAAAGCACGTAAGTGAACCAAGATGGCCAACAATGTTTCAGAGCTGATAGATTAACATATGGCATAACATTTAACCTTATTGCATGTAAACGATGGAAAAAAATAAAAAATGCAACGTAAAAAGATTTTTCAACCTCAACCAGGACAAAAAAAGCTGAGCTTTGAGGGCAGCCATTTCATACTGCTTCAAATGACGAACCTACGGAGAGTGTTCTGACTGTTCCCATCAATCCCAGGACTGACAGTGTTGCTGCCAGGCAATCCAGTAAAACAAGGGTTAAATTGAAGTTGTTATTTTAAGAAAAAATTCCTTTTAGTCTTTTGCTGTTCTTTGTTCTTTAAAACAGAAAAACTGTATTTTTTATTTCAGTATGCTGTAATACAGAGTTTTGCTATTAAAAAAATACTTCAGATTAAATGTCTGATTGCATGAAGGTTAAAGCATCTTTAATATAAGACTCATTGATTTTTGGATTGGGACACAATGTTTCTGGACTGGGATGCATGACTTTTCATGAGGTGACTCACCAAGTGCCGCGATTTGTAACAAAATCACTGGGGTATTGTTTACTGTCACTTTCTACTGGAAAGGTACAGTATCTCAGAAAGTCTCATTCTAATACTCCCACAAGGTTTTGTTACCCTACTGCAATGAAGATTTCAAAAGTGTACTACGGTTTACTGATAGCTCATACGGCCTTGTGACTTTGGACAGACTGTTGTGGATTCCAACAGCCTCCATATGCATGAATACATGTGAGAAACAAGGTGACTAAAACAGGTGACGGAACAACATATGTGATATGTCTACTTTTACTTACTATAGCAAGCTCTTTGCCTGATGCCTTTCTGAAAGCCTTTGTCCACTTGATTTTACGTGGATTTCGCTTCATCTTGAAGTTCTTATGGCATTTTGAACGACAAAATCTAAAGATCTGAAAAGAAGTTATAAAAATGGTCTGAATATTTCCCATGGATCTGATGAATATCCAATAAACAAATTATAGTAAGATGACTCACCTTGCAATCATTCCTTACAAATACTGTGCCGTGTCCTGGATATATTGTGGAGGAACAGAAATAGCACTTTTCAAGACGCATGGCGTATGCAACCAACTGTCTTCGCGTTGTAAGGAAAAGGCTTACATCAAGTACTAAACGGGTTTTCTCATCTATGGTGGTATGGTGCAATAGTTGGTCAGCGGAGACAGAAGGCGATTAGGGTAAGTACGTAGTGTAACTATCATATAGTGGTTTATCGTAGTCAAATATGGTGTGGCAAGTATTAGTGGTATGCATGGCCATGCATGTTTATACACTGGGGTTCAAGGGCATACATTGCCATACACTGGCCTATATGGCCATACACAAGCATACATGGCCATACACTGGTTTAAACTGCCATACACTGGTGTAAATAGCCATATACTAATGTACATGGCGCTAAACGGACATACATAACCATTCACTGGCGTACATGGGAATACACAGGCGTACACGGGCATACATGAGTATACATGGACATACATGGCTATACATGGCCATACATGGCCATACACGGGCGTACATGGGTATACACGAGCATACACGGCTATACACGGGCAGACATGGCCAAACACGGGCATACACAAGTATACATGGGCATACACGGGTATACATGGCCATACATGGGCGTACACGGCTATACACGGGCATACATGGCCATACACAAGTATACATGGCTATACAGGGCATACATGGCCATACATAAGTATACATGGACATACACGGTTACGGGCGTACACGGGTATACACGAGCATACATTGCCATGGTAAACCACTATATGATAGTTACACTACGTATCTACGGCGATTAGAGTTTCCTATATTTAATCCTCAATTTAGTGTCTTTTATTGCCCCTGACCCGGGTTGCACAATGCTCGTACGACCACCGATAGCTGAGTAATTATAGTAACGCCTCAGGGACAGATCCCGAGGGCATATGCGATAGGCGGTGGGAAAGACTGATCTCTGTGTCAGCAAGCACTTGTCGTACTCATAGAACGTGTACGATATGTTAATGTGCATTATCTCAACGGATTTTAAAACCACCCTAATTTATTTCCTCCATCACCTAACTCCATCAGTGGAACGTACCATTGACGTTGTTGTTATTTTAAACGCAAGGGTAAGGCCCGGGGGGTACTCCCAGAAAAATTGGTTGGGGGTGTGCGGCCCGCTTCCTGAAACCCTTACCCTATTTCAGACCATAGACCTAGTAATAGACTAATGGGGAATTGCCGCTGGATGGGGTCGCATTTTCACCAATGGATTGACTATAATGGGGTTGCATTTTCAATAGAGTTACTAGAATGGGGTCGCACATTTTCGGGATTTGGGGAGTAAATGTACCAGAATGTTTGTACTGTAGGTGAAAAGTAAAGTGTTCTACATTCAGTTTAACAGATGTGTCAATTCATTTTTGGATGACCTACTTAAAAGGCTTTACAAGGTAGAGGTTTAAAAACAGAAAGTGACTAAGTTGGGATCACGAAAATTACATTTTCCCAAAAGTAACTAAGATGGGGTCTATATTTGACCACAGAATAGACTATAATGGGGTAGGGGTTCTGAGAGACCAGCGGCACATACGCAGCAAAAATTTACCCAAGTAACCCCCCGGGGATTTTCCCTACCCTATGCCAGACCTATTTCACGTACGCGGTTGGCGTAAACATAATTTGAGAAGGGCTTTTGTGACTCTTTTGTTGATGGTCTTATCGCCTAATGATGAAGAAGTAGCTTTTTCTAAAAAACGTACTTAATTCTGGACTAGAGTGCACAAACCATACCCTATTTCAGACCACAATGGTTAAAATCGATGCCCTATTTCAGACAAAAGTGACTTAAAAACCATACCCTTTGGGGCCGCACATACTTATATAGCCCATATAAGGTAGTACTCCCCGGGGGGTAAGGCGTAGATACATTTGACCTTGGCATTAAATTAACGCACAGTTGTTTTTCTAAAACATCAAGAATATCTAGATTACCATGGTGATCACGGTTTCCATATATTTTCCCTTAATTATATCATCCGCCCGCTACCATACCTTAACGAAGTTATTCATCCCAGTTGTATAATCTTGTTGAGATGTGTTTTCATAAATTTGGGTGGGTTACAAACCCGAGTTTTAGCTTAGCTCGGAAGGATGGGAAAACTCAGAGAGTGAAAGAAAGGAAAAGCCAGAAAAAATATAATACGGCATTTGTTATTCGAATTTATATAACTTCGAATAACGAATGCCGTTTCCGGCAATAAATTTATCGTTCCTACACCCTTTTCGACGCCGGGTCCACATTACCGAGCTTCAGCTTTCCAGTGACGCCAGGGTCTCCGCTGCTTAATGAGGCCTTCCAAGGGGTAGAAGCGACAAGCGACGTGGCTCCCAAAACAGGCGACAATCTTCTCCCAAAACACCGACAACGGTCAGAAATTGGCAGAAAACGCGCGATAGTTTGCGACAGCAACAATTCACTTTCCATTCCTCTTTGTTTTCTTTGCGACAGCAACATTTGTCCTTAACGAAACAAGCGACAGACAGAGTCATAAACAAGCGACAAAGCGACACCAGACCACCCCTTGGAAGGCCCCCTTAATCCATCAAACAGACTGCTGGCATATATACATTATGCTGGTATATATGTTGTGGTTCAATTTTATCCTTGGTTCAATTTTTATTTTCTTTTGTTTTGTCCTCATTATCATACTTTACCGTACACAAGAACAAAAGAAAATAAAATTTGAACCAAGGATCAAATTGAACTACAACATATATACATTTTGCTGACTGATTGTATATACACTTCTTTTTTCATTTTTTATTTTATTTAATTGTAAATAATTTTAACTCAGTTCTTTTTGTTGTGTCCCCAATTAATAGTAAATACTAAATACACCGACACTTCAATAATTTTTTATTTTTTTTTTAAATGGCACGCCTGGCAGGCCCTTTTTGGTAGTGGAAGCGCAATTCCATAAATGGAGCGGAGAGCAACAACGCGGTAAAGCCGCCGCTACACGAGCGATTTCTTGCTTGCGATGGCGATGCGATTTTTTTTTAAATTGTCGCGTCACCAGCGCGCAGTGAAAATCACCCGTGTAGCCACCCTCGCACAGGTGATGCGACAGCTCAAAAAATCGCAGAAAAAGAATCGCGAAAAGCTGAAGACTGGAGCGAGCAGCGGAAAAATTTCGCCAGTCTCGCCACGCTATTGGCTGGAGCTGTCCACTATCCAGAAAGGGACTGCTAGCAGTCTATCAAGCAAATTTCAAGGGAATAAAACATTGATTTAAGTAGTCAATCCTCTTCTGTTTGCTTACAAACCCACAACATGTATAATTTTCTATTGTTGAGTTACAGAGTATAGTATGACTCGTAGCCGCCGGATCTTGTGTACGCCATCGGGTTAAGGGTTGAAGAGGGTCCTTACTCAGCATGTTCATCTTCGAAACCGAGCGCAGCAAATAAAGCACGTGAATGGAGTCAATGGAGGTGAAGAACTTGCCACCACGTCCGCATTGCAGGCGTCGAGAACAGTTACGATCCGCTGACGGAAAAAGCCAAAAGCGGAAGGATGAGCTGACAGACTGGAACACGACGCATTCTGAAGACTGAGCGAGGTACTGGTGCTTTAGGGAATGAAAGTAACGCTTCACTTGACTCACTTGTACCGGCAACAGCCAGGGGCACCCAACAGGGGCACCCAACGACAAGTTTCGGTAGATACCTGTTCGGTGGAGGGTAGTTCGCCTAAGGCTTTCGGCGTCGATTAAAGAGTGCACTCGGATTTTCGTAAGTAAAACGTGGCCTAAAAGATTCGTGATGTGGAAATCATAACCCCTGAGATTTTCGGAAAGGTTGTTCTTGCTGTTTTGGCAGTAAAAAACGTCAGCTAGCATTTTCGGGAAGAAAAAAAGGTTCCCCAGAAAGTTAACTTCAACTAGTATTTTCTCAAAGAAAGATTCTGTTCCCTAAAACTTTCGGGCGATTAACATTTCAGCTAGGGAATCTGAACAGATCAAAGTTTTCTAGCTAACCAAAACATCACTCTAAACAGACTTCAAACACCATAATGTACTTAAAAATGCCTTTACATAGCTTTTGGCTGCTTTGGCTCGTTGTGTGCCCCTGACCCAACGAGCCAAATCAGCCAAAAGCTGTAGAAAGGCATTTTTAAGTACTTTATGGTGTTTGAAATCTGTTTAAAGAGATGTTTTCATAAGCTAGAAGAAGTTCATCTGTTCGGATTCCCTAGCTGAAAATTTAATTAATTGCCCGAAAGCACAAGGCGAATTACCGTCCTCCGAACAGATATCTACCAAAACTTGTCATTGGGTGCCCTTGAGTAGCTCTCTGATGGCACTGAATAGAGACTCATGTTCTCCTAGATACCTGGAATAACGTCTAAATTGAAATTGTGAGCCGATCCCGCGTTCTGAGGAAACCGGCATCCGTACCTGGACGAACAGCCTCGTCGATATGGGTGTGGGAGAGATAGACAAGAGACAAGAACAGCCATCTGGTTGGCGTAGGTCTTCCCCCTTGGTAGTCTCACAGGAGCTGTTTGGGTAACAGCGCAAGAGAGCAGCAAGAAAACTTCCCGAAACACTCAAGTCTAAGCCAGCGGCAAGCTGTACAGGAGCTGGCCTTGAGGGTGTAAGCTTCATAATCCACCTGTAAATTTTTTTGAGAAACCGTTTTGCTTTTTATGACCGCCGACAGAAGTTCCGAAGATTGCTGCAAACGAAATGAGGACCCGACCTGATCGGCGATAATCAGGCGCTGTACCCACTTCCCCCCCCCCGGGGGGAGGATACTCCCATAAATTTTGCATAGGTGTGTACCGAGAAGGGTCTTTCAAACCCTGACCCTATTATGGATGAAGCAAACGAAAATTGATACCCTATTTGAGGCCCAAATCCGAAAAAAAACAAAAAACAAAAAGAACAGGCGTAAAGGCTAACAGGGGACGATCCAAACGACGACTAACCGCCACGGAAAAACACAAAATTTTTTTAGCTGGGTATTTACGCACTGCTATTTTAGCTGATACAATTTAGGAACAATTTAGGAACCCTATCGAAAGATCACACTGGAAACACCATGTTAACATAGGCAAAACTGGTTCCCTTCCTAAAAAACCATACCCTATCCCGCGGCACGTACCTATATACACTTGAACTGGCCCTGACAACGGAGAGTTCACACTGTTGGCGTGATCCGCATTTAGTATTTGTTTTTTAATATTTAACAATTATTCACCGAAGTGGAGGTGAATAGTACTTGCTATTCACCTCCGAGTTAACCAATCAGAGCGCGCGAAAGGTACTATTCACTTGTGTGGTATATTCAAAATTGTTTTTTAATCATAGGATCGCGTACTGTACTGTAAAACGTGCGTGGTTGAATAGCTACAGGCGTGTCTTGGGCCTATTGATGCCTAACGGTAATCCGTACCTTCGTGCGTGCGTTGGATTGGGGTCATGTGGTATGTGCATGACAAGATGATCTGCTTTAAGAAGGATCAAGCACGTTTTTATTCCAATTTTTCCTTATGTGACCTCAGCACTGACCGATGTTATTCTTAAATAGTCAAGGAAATTATATGCATAATTTTTCTTCACATAAAAATACATTATTAAATAACGAAAAGATCAAAGATTTAAGCGGAAGTCGTATATAATACGTAAATGGAAATAAAACGAAAGAGGCTCTGCTTTGTACGTAAGTCCGGTGCACAGATCATCCTGCTTGCCTTCAATAAAAATTCCTGTCGTAATTTTGTTAGTTTGACATCTTCTTTGAAACCGAAACAATTCAATGTCGAAATTGACCTTCGTCGATTGTGTTTTCGACAAAAGAAAAAGTTGTTTACTTTTCATAAGAGCTATTTTTGTCCCATTGTCTCTTTCGAATTACAATATCCCGCCTTAAGGAACACGTGACCAATCCCTCTTTTGTTCGCTGCTTTATTACGAGGTGACCACAAATGTGAATGTCCTGTTACGGGTTTCCGTTCGTTTCATGTAACGAATTTCAGCTTTTGATATATTTGTTTACCGCGTACTTCGACTTTTTGGTAAGAGCAAAGGATGGAGACTGTGGAAAAATCACCAGTTTAATGTGATTTTAGGCTTGGCCGTGATACGCGCTGGTGGAAAACCTGATGTGACTCCTGCTTTGTGTTGGTATCGTACGTCACGTCTGATATTGGGGAAAAGGAAAACTTGGAAATTAGGAGGTTCTGAAAATACGGTGAAAGGCATTTAGAGGTGAGTAATACATTGTTTATAATGCATAACTATGGTTTTCGCACACTTGCTTTTACTGTAGATTAAAGCTTACCTGATCCTGCATTTAATACCAACGAGCCATTTTACCATCATAGTAACTTCTTTTGAATTAGTGTCATATGACGCTCATCGTTAAACTGTACTCTCTTTGTTATACGAGAAATTTGTTTTTGGTTTCAATATTTTTGATCGATCCGATCGAACTACTGCTAACGTCAATCGTTTATTTACGAGTGTTGTTTATAGTCAGTTTCGCAGGAACCCTTAAAAAGCCAAAGACTAACAGTCCTTACCAATAGCTTTACATTCTTGATTCACGAACTGATCTATCGAAATTTGCCGGCATAATCACGTAATTTCTCTGCAGTCATATCACGCAGAGACTTGCCAACGCACTACCAGTCTAGGTGTGTTCATCATCGACGCAACGAAATAAGAAATATTTGTGCGTCACATTGCTTTCAGTGCAGCAGTTAATTGACGGTTTGAAAAGGAAAAAAAACACACACGTGCGGATGCTGAAAATCTTACAAAATCTTACTTTTGGACCCGCGAGACTGGCTATAGAAGGATATGACCGGGAGCTTTCCGTCAAGACCTATCGGTTCAAATTATTTCATGGATGTTAAGCTTACGCGATAATTTTTTTCGCTGGCATTTGCTGAGTTGAAGAGCAGGTTGTAGGGCCTTTTCGATGTGTTACTCGTGCTTTAAGAATTGCTTCAGATGGCTGCAAATGTCTGAACAACAAAATTAACTCTCACGTTCTTGGTACGTGTAATTTTATTTCGCCTCCGGTGTGGGGGTGTGAATTATAAAATTGGCGATATTTTTATTCCCAGAGATGCAAATTAAACGTTCGTGGAGAAAAGAGGAGAAAGAAACCATTCACATTAAGGTGTAGATTGCAAATGAAAACAGCTCATTGCTGTGGGAATTTGTACTGTATGTTGGTATTTCCTATTTATTAATCGCTGGTTCGCGTTCTGTCAGAACTGATCAAGCGGGTAAAATTCTATCACCTTGACGCGTGGATGCCGTGCGCATTACTTGAAGTCCTTGCGAACAAGGGATATTGCATTTATTTCATTCAAAGCATACTAATGTGTGTTCACATGTGCAGAAGAATGCATCTGTTCTGTTTTACAGATGAATTGCTAGCCCGCTTAGCCGCAGAATTCTTTTTTGAGGTTTGTGTTTGTTTTGGTTGGGCAACTTGTATGTTTAATTTCATCAGAGGTTGTCAAATAGACTGTTCTGTGAGACAAATGTCAAGGACTTCTTCAATAGATAAAAAAACTGACAAGTTCCACAGCACTTTATTCCTGAGTATCACATGATTTAAAACCGAAAAAAGTGAGAAAATAAAACAACGCTCCTTTAAAGCAGCGCTAAATGAGCAAGAAAAGGCTGAGTTGTTTGTGTTTCAAAGCTGGAATGTCTCAAACAGGATAAAGATAAAAGCTTCTAACCTTATAATTCTATTTTAAGATATGCCAAGGATAATGTGTTGTCTTTTTGTAGACAATTTGGATGAAGGGACTGCATGTATATGATGGTGTGTTGCCTTTGAACATGTGTATGTGTTAAAAAGCAATAACTCCATATATTTCCATATACACTGTAAGTATTTTGTTGTCTGCTGATGATAGAAACAATGGAGTAATAAAAATAAGTTATAAAATGGGTTTATGCTCAGGGAAACACTGTTATCAGTGTGAGGAAAGACCCATACGATCAATCTGTTAAGGTTACTTGAATGCTGGGGGAGTTATCAGATTAATCCAGTATACAGCAGTGAATTTCCTGATGTGTAAGTTAGCATCTGTGGTCACATACAATCGTTTGACTTCATTACTTGAATTCCATTGTTGCTTGTAACACAAGCCACTGTCATGTTATGCTCAGCTAAAAGATAAACAGCTAATATAATTTACAGTGTACACCAAAAACTTTCAATTAACAAATTGTTTATGGCTGAGTGAGCTACTCTCCAGAATGTTACTGTAGAGTTTATGCTGTATTTATCAGTGATGATGTTAACTGCTTTTGTGTGGTGTTTGTACAAGTACAGGTTTGTTTCTTTTCTGTGTTTACTTTTTCAATGCATTTTTTCATTTAGTTGGTAATTGCATGTACAGTCAAGTCTTTGTAAGGTGGATACCATCAAGACCTGCTTTGTCAGTCTAATGTTTAGAGAAGTGAAGTGCTGGCCTTAAATGAGAGTTACGTTTAAGGCAAATAGGATAAAGGTTGAGTTGCATCTTAATGCCAGTGTATAGCATTGAGTCACTGGCACTAGATCATAATGAAAACAAAACAATAGATCTGTCTGTGGTTCTTCCTTTCTGTGTTAGCAGACTTTCTGTACTGTGAGTGCTTTCTTCAGGACTAAGGACATTAATCAATTGCATTGTCTTCCACGTTTCCTGTTGTCCAGTCATGATTGTCCTGCTCACGCAAATGATTGTAAGCCCACGATACTACAATATATCTGTCCATGTCATGAGATAGGTTAGTACTGTTACTTGATGTAAGCCTATGAATGAACGAGTGTGAAACACATGGAAAACATACAGCTGTACATGCCCAACATTAAACAATTAATGTTAAATATGGCATGAATACAATCTGTCTCCAGCTTCTTGTTTTCAGTGATGGCAGAACCACAATTTGCAAGTCTTACAGTGTATATCATATTTTCTGGTGTGTAAGTGACCTTTCAAGTCTTGAAAATCACTTCAAAAAATCAACCTCGACTTATTCACCAACCAAAACTCAATTGACACTCAGTGAGTGGAAAAAAATACAGTGTAACACTTCTTTGGCATAACAATAGACTTCAAAGTGAGGCACAAAAAGGCTACACTTACTATGCAATTAGTTTAAAGAAGAACATTCAAAGGTGACAGACCGCAAACAAATGTTGCTTTTAAAAATATCTGCATGTAATAACTGTTCATCAGTAGGATACTGTACCTAAAATGTGTGCAATTCCACAATAATTGGTTTCGGCTCCATCAAATCCTATACCAATTGCAGAACATTTTAGGAGGAGCCACCCACACTGTGAGTACAGTTATTGACAATACATATTAGCAAGGAAAACAACGTAAAATAATAGGAGTATGTTAAATAACGAACTAAGCACACGTGAACTAAATAACGAACTAAGCACATGTAAACTAAATAAGCAAGCACGCGCACAACTTCAGGAAAATGCGCGTGCACACTTGCATTAAAATGTAATGAATGGAAGCAGCAAAGATCTCAAATTTGGGCGTCAGGATAATATAAAGGATATAATCTCATCTCTGGATTGCTAATCTCATCTCCTGTAGTGTAGCACCATACTTCTCAACAATAGCACCGTGGCATTTCAAGAATGTAGTTAACAATTTATGAAGCAGCGTAGATTTGATGTCTTGGTGAAGGAGATGTGATGAAAGTCGGTGAAGTCTATCAATAAAATCCAATTTCGATGTGCAAAGTCTAGCATATCTCACTAATTGAGATATGAAAACACCATAGGCCGGATTGGCGGGAATGTTGCTGTCCATGTGAGGAAAATTGACAATCCGATATGAGAAATCATCCCTCTTATCGTAGACACTGAGATGAAAAGGAGTGTTGTTATCACCATTCCTTATTCTTGTGTCTAGATAACAAACTTCACTTGATATCAAGGTAGTGTCCTTTAGTTCCAGTTCAGACGGGTAAATAGCACTGATGTAATTTCCGAAATTCTCGTTGTTTACGCTGAACAAATCATCAATGTAACGAAAGGTGTTGATAAATTGGACAGCTATGGTTTTATCTCGTTTCAATGTTCTTAGCATGAAATCATACTCAAAGGTGTGAAGGAACAGATCAGCTAGCAAAGGTGCGCTGTTAGTGCCCATTGGTATTCCAATAACTTGCTGAAAAACTGAGTTTCCGAAGCGAACGTAGATGTTGTCATACATGTAAGAAAGTCAATAGCGAGGCACAGTTCCCTACATGAGAAATAAGTTTATTTCGTAGACTTCCTATCATTAGCCCAGAAAGTGTGGAAATTATTGGTTTCATACTAAGTGGTACAGAAAATGTTTAGAAATACATGGTTTGTTCCTGGTTTGTTCCATGATTTTTCTAATACACCATGTTTGGTCTTCACATACCAACCTACTTCAAGCCTTCTATTTTCACAAAAGTCGCCACATTTCCTGTGAGTCCATTGTGTCTACTTTGTGATGTGATTTGTGGGCGAAATTCTTCAGAAAACAATCAAGCACAATTGGGGGTGATTCAAAACATGTTGCTAGCTTGGACTTAACCTCTCATCTAGCTCATCCAGTTTTCAGTACCAGGTTACTAAGTTAAACAAGATGGTAGGTTGTTGGCAAGTTAGTGTTTTTGATCTGTTTTGAGATTTTTCTTGGCATACATCTCCTAAAAGAAGGTTTGTTAAAATACCTTAGTTAATATTTTATGTTGAAGATATGGCATTGAATTTTGGAGATTTTTTGTGTAATTCTCGCTGAAGTTTGTCACTCGATCAATGCAATGTTTTCTTCATGGAACTTTTTCACAACGAAGTGCTAAAGATTTTGAACTCAGTTTATACACCACAAATGAGGAAAGTCTCAACTTTTAGGCTCAAAAGTAAGGTTGACTTATATACCAGTTCCAATTATACACTGGAAAATGCAGTATAATCAATTTGCCATTTTAGAAAACTGTGCACTTGGCTCTAATTGAATATTTTTACAGTTTACCGATTTTGATAACTCAAATATAAGTGCTTTATGGAGTCTATCCAATGTTTAACAAAATTGTGCAGAAAATCACCTGCTACTCAAGGCAATAGGCTGAGTTGGCTCAAATCAGGCAGAATTCCAGAAGATTGAGTACTAAGGATAATATTTAAATTATTAACACTATGCAGAAAAGCTGGAAATCTGCCATTTTCCTCTTAGACATACAAAACTACTTGTAATCGTAGATCAGGAATGCCTTCAAGTATCCATTGCTACGGCAGTAGTCTGATGTGATAATAATGAATTTGATTACGGGTTTGTAATATGGGGTGACAGAGTTGTGATCGGTTGTGTGCTTCCCTGTCAGTTAGTATCTAGCTGTGAGTCAGTAATATTACCAATCTTGCAAGGAGAAAACAATATTGAAGTGTAAACGAGGGTTTGGTTCTTATTTGCAGCAAATATTGAAATCTTCAGATTCAGCCAGCGTGTTCGATACAAGATGTGTTCAGCATCTTATGTCACAAAATCACTTACTGGTAAGTTCTTCCAGGGCACCTTATTTTTTCCTTCAAAAGCATGGGAAAATTATGTACTAAACAATGCCAAACATTGGTTGACTTTGCTCTATGTTGTACAACACAAAGAGTACTTGATTTTACGGGAAGCTTTTAATTATTATAATCTTTACTTGTCATGCGCTGGCATTGCGGAGTCTGCCTGCTTACCATAGTTCATTTCACTTGAAAACTAGGCTTTTGTTTTCCCGCTGAAATGATGCACCTTGATGCTCCATTTTCCCACTAAAATGCTCAGTCTCCCCCCAAAAAGTCACTAAAATGCTTGGTTAATGCTCATTATACAGAGGCTTTTAATTTTAATTTTATTCATTTTAACATTTTAAATGGGTTGCTAACGCTAACCCTAACATATAAGTGGTATTGCAGCATCTTACATAAGTACATTGTAAATTATTTTTATTTTTAATTCTCTGAAAAAAAAAATTCCAGGAAAATGCCACTAAAATACTTGAATAATGCTTAATGCTTTTGCCTCACTAAAATGCTCAAAAAATGCTAGCATAATGTACAAAAAAGCCTATTGAAAACCAGTTTAATTAATTAAAATTGGGCAGAATATCACCTGATACTTAGCTGACAGGGGCATAGGCCAAGTTGGCTAAAATCAGGAGATATTCTGTAAAATTGATGAGGAGGATTGTTTTATTATTCAACAAATTAATAAGAAAGTATATTTACTGATTTTATTGTAGAAAAGCTGGAAAGTCTGCCATTTTTGTTCACAACACATAAAACTACATAATTGCAGGATATCTGTCGAGTGCGTGTGACAAATATTTGGACAATGTCACAATTAATGTTGAATACATGTAATAATGCAGGACATCATTTTCTGTTCTGTACCTTCATGTATGACAAATATTGAGTGTACCACACTGGGATTTTGAAAAAAAAAAAACTTAATACTATACTATATATATACCGTATTTAATTCACTTATAAGGTGCATTTGGTTATAAGACGCACCCTAAACTTTCGAAGACGATTGTGACAAGTAAGCAAAATGAAAATTTCTCCTAAATACCCTGTTATAAGGCACACCCAGAATTACGGGAAATTTTGTTGACCACGTTCGCTGAACTCACAATTTTGCTTCCAAAAGGTACTAATTACGGTGCTTTCATTCTCAAAACAAAAGCAAAAAATCACACATGGACAATAGCATAAAAGTCACACTCTTTAATTTACTCAAGTCATCCTTCTCAGGAAACAGTGTTTTAAGGTATGAATACTAATTGATCCGTTTTATGTTTATAAACAATACTCATCTGACAG
>JAEMWC010000826.1:350000-370000 GCA_016490735.1 Pachyseris speciosa | reverse complement strand
ACGGTTGTTTGCGGCTATAAGCAGATAGTTGGCTCATTACAAGTGGCTAGATCTACCCGCTACCTGGCTATTATTGAAACCCCTGGTACACCTGTGCCACAGCCACATTTGGAAAGTGGTGCATTATTTTGAATAATAAATGTACTACTGATTACGTTTAGCTCAGCTGAGTAAACCTTGCACATTTTTTCACTTCCTTTTGAAACACTGTGTGGCAATGCAAAAATGCATCTTTGAAACTTGCTTGAGTGAAAAAGTTGCTTCAACAAGTCTCAAACTTAAGATGTCTTCTGACATTAACATGCCATAATCAATTCCAAATTAGTTCTCATTTTTTTGTGTGAATTGTGGCCATGATTAGATGTAACCACTAGTCAGAATAACATACAAGGAAGTATCTGCTCTCAGAGTTGTCCTAGTCAATGAAAAACATTTGTGTTAAAGTTAGGGCACTGTAATTTGCATGGAGTTGGGTCAGGGTAACTCTAAATGTTACCTCAAAGTCAGTGAAAAAGTATGATAATTTTGGTTTTTGCTTGGGACAAGGTTTTTGAAAGAGTTTTGTTATTGGCTGTGGTAATGTAAGTCCAAGGCTTTGGTGTCAAAGGATCTGTCTTTATCTGTCTTTACACTGTCTTTCTCACTGAAAATTAACATTTTGTTTGGTTGATTTATTCCCTTACAGATAACATGTGCAAGTGCCTCTTGGAACTGCTATTCAGTGTGCTATTTTCTACTTTGTGTAGTGGATATGTTCTTTCCTATAGCAACTGCAGAGGTAAAATTGCAAAATCATAGTTTTTATTAATGAACTTTTTTTCTTCATAATAATAAAATGATAATTGTTTTGCAAAGTCAGGTTTTGGATGGCGGGGCTAAAGTACAGGTCACATTCCACAGGTCAACATACAGGTCACTGTGTTACAGATAAATAAAGAAGCCCAAAAGTGTCTCCTAGCCCTAATCACTATACAAAATTTTGTTTTAGATTGAGGAGAAGCTGTTTGGCTTAGTTACCAATCAATAAAGCTGTGACCTGTACCTGTGATCTGTGGAATGTGACCTGTACTTTAGACCCGCCTGGTTTTGGATGGTGCACCGAAAGCCAACTTTTATTGCGTATTATGTCCACGCAGCTTTTTAATTATCAGGGACTCTTGTGTTGTAAGTGAAAAAATACATGATATTAATTACCGTATTTATTCACTTATAAGGCGCACTCGGTTATAAGACGCACCCTAAACTTTCGAAGACGATTGTGGGAAGTAAGCAAAATGAAAATTTCACCTAAATACCCTGTTATAAGGCGCACCCAGAATTACGGGAAATTTTGTTGACCACGTTCGCTGTACTCACAACAATTTGCTTCCAAAAGCTACTACTTTCACTCTCAAAACAAAAGCGAAAAAGTCACACATTACGAACAATAGCAAAAAAGTCACACATGGACAATAGCATAAAAGTCACACTTTTTAATTCACTCAAGTCATCCTTCTCAGGAAACAGAGTTTTAAGTTATGAACACTAATTGATCCGTTTTTATGTTTATAAACAATACTCATCTGACAGATTTTTCATTCATCAGTTGCAAAACTCATCTTAATCTTCGAGCATTCATTCACCGTACCGTAGATTTTCAGTAATTATGCCAAGCACTCGTCGTCATTCCTATGATCTAAACTTCAAGTTGAAGATCGTAGCAGAAGCGGAAGCCGTGAGCAACAATCGTGATATTGTTCGCGAATATGGCATATCGGAATCAATGGTCCGTAAATGGAGACACCGACAGTATGTCTTGTTCGATAAACAGAGTTTCACGGTCGTCCTAGCAAAGAAGGCAGATGGCGAGAAACTTCCACCGAAAGTGATATTCAAAGGTGTTCGTTAGCTACAAATCGAGGTGCTCAGGAGAATGCAGGTTTCTGTATACAAGAACGCCTGGATGGACGAAGAAGGTTTGTTCTTTTTCCTTTATCATTTTCTGAGTATTTAATGGCGACCATGCCATTTTTGCTACATTTCGTGGGAGCGAGGTTGTTTCTGACGTCAATCATTTCAAGCACGTGCTTTTTAGCATGCTCGCTCTTTGCTGAAATCACCTCGGCATTGTTTGCGAACTTGTTACCTGGGCCGCGCGCGTCTCGCGCGGCGCCCGGGTCATAAACTACCGACGGTTCTTCTTTTTCGTCGTCGAGTATCATCCACAAATGGCACTTCCGGCGTTTCTGCGCAAGCGCTACTATTTTTAACAACAGTGATGCGTGTTGTCACGTATGGGAAAATGTCGATTCATCTTATGGCTTTTGAAGTCTGAACAAACAATATGTTAAGAGAAGTATCTATGCGAATGTTTGGAAGTTCAACGGCGAGAAGAAAGTTTTTAACATGAGTAAACTTAACGGCAGATGGACTGCCGTGTTTCCCCGTGTCTGCTTCAGTAGACAGCGAGTAGTCTCTAATTTTGGCGACGGATTGTGGGGGCACGTGCGCGCGCGAAGTTGCGAGGAGACGCGACGCGAGGGGAGCGCCAAAAATTAGAGACTACAGACAAAGGGAGTTTGACCTTTCACGGCCGAGTGATTCGAGTGTAAATCTCATATCAACAGCAAGAATGATGCCTGTTGTCACGTATCGGAAAACGTCGATTCACCTTTAAGTCTGAACAACTAATATGTTAAGACAAGTGTCTATACGAATGTTTGCAAGTTCAACAGCGAGAAGAAAGCTTTTAACATGACCAAAATTTAACTCCAGATGGACTGCCGTGTTCCCGTATCCGCTCCATTGAGATGTACATTTTGTTGAATAACTCAAGTACGGGATATCACACACCCCTGAGACTTTGACAGGTAGTTTATTTACTATTTTGCCACAATATCTCAATTTCTGGACTTTAATTTTTGAATGATAAGCGATTATATTTTACAAATGTACTAGCGTCCCTTGAAACTGTCCAGAAACGTTCCTTTCTTGTGTTTCAAATGACCCTGGATTGACGTATTTGTAAACAGTTTCACTCTGCTAATTAATTTTCTACTCACATTTCACCGAGACTCCATTCACATTTATGCGAAAAAATCCAACATCGTTCGATAAGCGTTTCCTTTCTCAAACAATTATCCATCGAAGCGAAAACAAGTGTGCTTAGTTTTTTTTTTTTGGAATCAATACACTATTTTTATCATCTTGCATAACGATAAACCTCTGTGGCCTAAAGGTCATTGTTCCTGCCTGTGACGCAGCTAACCTGGGTTCGATGTCTGTTAGTGGTATATATCACAGGCTTTATTTTTTCTGTTTCTCTTTTTCTTGTTCTTTTAGAAATATTTTTTACAAGTGTTATAATTATTGTGCTCAATGGTTGAGCTGTATTTTAGAGGAATATATGTTGATAGGGGTCTAAAGAAATAGACTCCAACACAAGCTAAACACAATGCGTCAGATGTAAGAAAGACAGACTTCCCTCTATTCTTTTGTTTAGCGCTAAGTTAGGGATACAATACTGTTTTTTGCAAGCCCGGGTTTAGGCTAATTGTAGCCTCTTGTTCGCCATAGCAGCACTTATCGAAGTTGTTTTTCTTAGCATCTGTAGTTTGTTAAATTTGCTTTTAATTTGCGGTTTGGGATGACAAGGAAGAAGAAGCAGAAGATGCAGAAGAGCCGATTGACAACAAGTTCGAGACGGACAGCGAAGCCGAGGGTGACGAGTAGCTGAGCTCAGCCGAGCTTTCAAACAAACAAATCAAACCAAATCAGATAAAGTCAATGATCAACGTTGTTTGTCTTTTGTTTATTCATTTACTGGTATTTATTTACATACTCATTTCAGTTTAGCATTAATTATTAAGGAGATTTGGGAAAGTTATATTTTGTTGCGCGAAAATACTCGGTTGTAAGACGCACCCAGAGTTTTGAGCAGATTTTGATCGAACAAGCACATTTTCGCGTAAAAAATGATGCGTCTTATAAGTGAATAAATACGGTAATTAGATAACATAAAATTTAATCAAGTGCTAAATATATAACAATTATAGCAATTTACAGTTATTGTCTGACAAGCTATATTATTGCCTTTAAATGTTCTCTGCTACTACATGTATTTGTATTGCTTTCAAATTTGTCTTAGGAGTTTTTTTTGAGGATTTCATCATGATTTAGAATTTTAGTAGCAGCAATGTTTATTGTATGTAATAAAGATATTCTTATTCTTATTATTGTGACTTTAATAAGTAGACACATGACACAATTTTCTTTACGGTGGTCAGTTTTATCAACTTATCAACTCAGTTGATATTAATTAAAAAGGATTTGTTTTCTCTCCTACACCCAACAGGACCACAGTTTCTTTAGAAACTAACTCCCATGTTCATTTTTTCAACTTCTTTTTTATAATACAGTAGTAATAAAGTCAGCAAATGAAATTCTGAGCAAACTGTTAACACATTTTAAGGATGACTGCTTACATGAAGTGCAAAGTACATTAATTTTACTTGGCAAGTCTTTCTTCTGGTGGACCTAAGATCCTAATGATTTTTGTCTTTTGGTGTTATGCATAGCAGAGTGAGTTCTTATTAATTTTGTTTTGTGTAGATTGTCTTAGATTCCCTTCAAATGGAACCACAATATCAAATGTAGAAAGAATCCTTATTGATGCAGAAAATAATAGACTAATTGCTGGTGCAAAGTAAGTGAACAGAATATTGTTGACTTGTAACATTATTTCATAGGGATATCCAAACACCAAGAAGGGGTTTGACAAAGCAAGGCACTGCAACATACCAGATGAAATGCTCATTTTGGTTATTACTGATAAGAATAATTACCCAGGTTGGAAGAACACCCCATAAGCCTGCCCAACCCACAACCCAGCCACAAGCCTAACCTTTCACACCCAGCCCCAGACCAAGCACCCGTCACACTGAACTAGAAGTTCAGTGGAAGAAAAAAAACATAATAATAATAATGATAATAATAATAACAATAAATACAAAGATCTGGAGATAGAAATAGCCCGTATGTGGCAGATGAGAACAGTGGTAATCCCTGTTGTCATAGGTGCCCTTGGAGTTATTAGGAAAGGCACTGAAAAACAGCGGCGCAAAATCCCAGGCAAAAATAACCCACATGAAATCCAGAAAACAGCTCTTCTGGGAACAGCACACATTCTGAGAAAGGTCCTCTCAATCAAGTAAATTGAACAAACACTCCTCTAGTGCCTTAGAACCATGGTTTGGTTCTGGCCCTAGAACACACCCTCGATTCTCGTTTCAGCGACTCAGGTCTTGGGGGAGTTTAAAGACCGTTGCTACGATACAAGAACAAAGCAGAGGCCAAACAGTAAGGATATCGGAAATGTAAACACAGCTGTAAGGGAAATTATAAAACAGAACTCCGTCCCAGACCCAGCGAAGAATCCTTTTGAGTTTTTATGGCTTGTGAATTGCATTGTGTACTCGGTGATTATTGTATTCTACATCAGCAAAGGATGGAAAAAACAGCAGGCAGAAGGAGATCAGATGGGAAGACCAAATTGGAGTTCGAAGGCTAAAGAGCAGTTTGAGGTGAAGGCACAAGTTATACGTGGAAAGCTATCCAAAGCTAAAGCAGAAGTGGAGAGACTAAAATCAAATGGGAAGATCACAAAAAAAGGAAAGAGGAATCGTGCACAGTTGATGAAAGAATGTGGAACACTTTCGATTGCAAGCCTAGTATCATATATGGAGAAAGAGAAATCAAAACTGAGAAAAGTAAAACGAGGGTACAAGGGCAAGGTAAAGCAGGAAGAGGCAAGAAAGCTGAACAAACAGTTTCATTTGGATGCTGGTCGAGTTTACTCGAACTTTAAGAAGATTATTGAGAAACAGGAGGGGCGTGAGAATCCTATATATGGTGCAGGAATAAGGGATAATGGTAATGGTGAGCTGATGTTTGGAAGTGTGGAGGAGGTGACGGGGTTTTGGAAGTCTTTATGGGAGTCTGAAGGGACTGGAAACACTTCAGCTGAGTGGCTTGAGGAAATTTGAAGCGCGATAAATGAAACGGTTCCTGAACCGTCTGATGAGGATTTTGAGCTGAGTACAGAGCAGGCGAACAGTGTGATGGTGAAGAAACAGAACTGGAGCGTGCCAGGCCCCGACCGAATTGTCAACTTTTGGTGGAAAAAGGTGAATTGTGTTCATGAGGGTGTTGCTAAGTCTTTTCAGGCTATAGCGGGCAGTGATCAGGAGGTTCCTCATTGGTTTACAGAGGGGAAGACCTCGCTGATTCCAAAAGCGGGCGCGTTTTTGAGTGAAAACCAAAGGCCAATCACTTGTCTCAACACCATATACAAGTGGTTTACGTCCTGTCTCTTGAGACCAGTAGATCAACATTTAAATGAGAACGGGCTGATGCAAGGAGAGTTGCAGGGCGCCAAGGCGAAGTTTATTGGGACAATTGATAATCTACTTATAGACCGTATGGTCTATCAGGACAGTCAGATCTGAGTATGGCTTGGATAGACGTAAGAAAAGCATATGACTGTGTGGATCACCATTGGTTGGGCCAAATGTTTACTTTGCACCGTTTTCCCAGATGGATAGGCAATGTTATTATGAGGCTAAGTGCCAAGTGGAACACAAGGATTTCTGTGAGGACTGTGAATGGGCTGGAGACATCAGAGTGAATAAGGTTCAGTAAGGGCCTTACCCAGGGTGACGCCCTGTGTCCGAGGCTATTCACGCTGAGTATAAATCCCCTGGCGACTGGAAGTTGCGAGCATCTGAAGGCTATCAACTCTCAAGACCAATTGGCCAAAAGGTCACGGATCTTCTGTATATCAACGATCTAAAGATATATGCAGCTTCGCAAGCTTAAAGTAGTGATGAGTGATGCGAGAATGGCGATGAAAAACATGGGCTAGCGTGGAATGAGCGAAAGTTCACGACGGCTCACGTGAAGTGGGGCAAGCTTGAGACATTGTACGAGTTGAGAATCAGGGAAGCAGATGTGATTAAAAGTCTGAAGGATAGATCGCA
The DNA here is from genome assembly GCA_016490735.1 of Pachyseris speciosa. NCBI lineage: Eukaryota > Metazoa > Cnidaria > Anthozoa > Scleractinia > Pachyseridae > Pachyseris > Pachyseris speciosa. Next base: position 362,984 of record JAEMWC010000826.1, on the reverse strand, counting down.
GTACAAATTCTTGGGAGTGTTGGAGAATGTTACTCATGAAGACAGCCTGGTTCTCCAGAATGAAGAGAATGTGTACTTGAAAAGACTATCAGTGATATGGTTGAGTCCATTATCAGGCTACAACAAAGTGTTGGCGACCAATCAGTTCGCACTTCCGGCATTAACATACTTCGTGTGGACCCAGGTATGGTCTATTGTGGATTTGCAGAGGCTGGACAGAGAGACTCGTAAGGTCATGGTTGCTAATGGAGCTAAGCATCCTTTGGGCTCCACAGATCTACTGAGATCAAGAGAGAGTATGAGACCATCAAGATAAAGGCAGCCATGAACTTGTATTCCAACAATGATCCAACTATGTACCTGGTGAGGCAGTTCGAGGAGAAAGCGGTCCGTACAGGGCGCAGATCCTTGGTGAAGGATGCAGAGAGTTATGCACAACAGCTGGGACTACGGCTAGAGTTGCAGTACCCACAACCAGTTGGGGTTACCGAAACAGGGGATGTACTCGACAGAAAGAAGATCAGCGTGTGGATTAAGAAAGTCAATCAGAGCTGAGGCTGTGAAGAGATCGAAAGTGAGAGATGGCAAGGGAAGTTAATAGCGGAGAGATGAAGAGATGAGGATGTGGACGAGGAATGTTTTGCTTGGCTGTCAGATTGGAAAACGGCTCCAATCAAAGTAGTGGAGGGACTGCAAGAGTTATATCAGCAACTCCTGCCAACTACAGTACCGCTCAAAAGTAAGTTACTACCCCCGCGTGCTACACGAATCGTGTCGTGCGCGATGTCCTGGAAACTGTAAGTATATTGACCTGAAGCTCTCTCACCATTTAAGATGCCCATTGTAAAGCAACAATAGTCGTTTTCAATAGTCAATTTCCAATGTTCACAAAAGCCTGCTAACAAGAAATGGATATGCGTAATCGATCAATCATCACCGGAGAAGGGCAGCGTGTGCTACGCTTCCAAATTCCATGTCAAACTGTTTTCTCCTCGAAACTTTGATAGACTGAGATCGTCATATTAATAACTTAAAAAAGCCTACATACTCAATATGACGTACATGAACATGCTTTTCTGTCTTTCAAAGTGGAGACATTCCGAGGAATTCTACCGCCATGAGCACCGCATTCAATTCACTTCCCTTGGATACTAGCCTCTTCCTACACTGTACATCAAACCACCAATTTTTTGGCTCGTCCATAAGCCATGACTGATGTTTGATACTTTTTGTTAGCTTTCTATTCATCTGATTCTTGACAACTAGCCGTTAAAAAATTGAAAATGTTGGCAAGTTGGCACGGAGTTTGAAGCGGCAAATTAAAAACAGATTGAGCCATAGATAAGCTCATTGAACTTCAACCGGCGTAATTAAGCGATTCGCATAGAGTGCGACGCAATTTGCAAAGCGTGTGACGCGAATCGTGTAGCGCAGGAAACGCGATGTGACTGGTAACTTACTTTTGAACGGTACTGTAAGCTTTATGCCTCGAGAAAGACCAAGACACACATGGATGGTGATGAGAAATGCAGGCTATGTCGGAAGGCACAGAAAAGTGTCGCACACGTGGTGTCAGGTTGCAGCGCACTGGCGCAAACTCTGTACCTGGCTAGACACAATGCAGCACTCAAAATTCTATTCTTTGAGATGCTTAGGGGCTATCAGTTGATGGACGCTATTCCACCTTGGTATTCACCAGTCCAGCCCAAACCAGTGTACGAAGATGACAAGGTACGTGACAATGTTTTGGGATGTGCCTGTTTTTTGCGGAGCATTTGCAAGTGAGAGCCAACAGAGTGGACGCTAGGGTGGTAGACAGGGTAAACAAGGAGGTGATGCTGATAGAGATGACCTGTCCCTGGATGGACAACAGAAAGCACAAAGAAGAGGAGAAGACCTTAAAGTATGCGCCTTTGTGACTAGAGCTCAAGAGACAGTACCCAGGGTTCATGATTCGACAATTCAACATCGTCATCAACGCTCTGGGTGGCTACTCAAAGAGTCCGAAGGAAGAGGTCAAGGCATTAGTGGGCTCAGATAGGTACCGAGAGGTACTTAGAAGAATGCAGAAAGCCGTCCTGAGCCACACTCTTCACATCGTTAAAGCATTTAAAGTGATGTACTAGCCACTTGGATACCTATGGGTCGCTAATGAGACAGTACACAACTAGCACTTGGCAGATATTATTAGACAGATGATTTATTTTATTAATCTTATTTTAAGTAATTTTATTCCTATTTAATGTAAATTTGTAAATTTTATATAATATTAGAATTTATTTAATGATTTTATTTTATGCAATTTTATTCCTATCTAATGTAAATTTGTAAATTTTGATGTAATACTGGCTACGTTTACACGCCCAGTATTTGTAAGTAGGACCTGGCATTCAGGAGTTTTAAACTGCCATAATAATAATAATAATTCAAAAGGTCTTTATAAAAGCAGACAAGTTAATATTTTTAAAAAGTGGACAACCACTTTGAGTTTAAAACAAGACATGTTTTGATCGTTCAACGATCATCATCAGTTGTGAGATAGTTTACAGTAATGTTGTGATTTGAATTTATACTACCATTGACGCATTTTTTCCATTGACATGAATTTTTTAAAAATTAACGGGCAGTACTTAAATGCACGAGACCTGGGACAATACATTTTATGAAATAGGATGTACATAGAGAGACTAAGTATAAACAACAAAATAATTACAGTTATTGCACAAAATTTTCTTAGTAAGTAAAACTAAATAACAAAAGGACTAACGCAATGGGCAACTACGTCAGAAAGAAAGAGTCAGCTTGGCATGTTTAAGCTGCTTGTTTAACGTAGGGTTTTCCCAGAGGACATGAGCAGCTTCTTTTAAAATTAGCTGAAATCTATTTGGTGCAGAATCCAAAATAGAAAAGCACCTCGTTGAACAAAGTCAAGTGGTTGTCCACTTTTTAAAAATAATAATAATAATAATAATTGCTGCAAAGTCACCAGGCTTCGCACCAGACTATTCCAGGCTCCTTATGTCATCAGCCTGGGTTGTGGGAAGGCATTTGAGATTTTCGAGATGTATATCACCTCTTTTGCCTTGATCTCGTGGCCCTCAAATCAAGGCCCTTAATTCCACTCAGTTCATTCATTCAGAGAGAAAACACACGAGTCACACATGATTTTTAGCACCAAAATCAAAAGGCAATACCCAAACGATGTGACTACGTACGGGATGTGACATGAAGAATTTATGGTGGAGAAATCCAGTTTCGTTTCTCAAGGCACGTTTTTCTGAACGCGAAGAGTTTGAATGCAAGGTAAGATGACAAGATTGGAACTGCAGCCGATAAGGCCAATACATTTCTCAGAATATTTCAACCAATTTCTGGAAGTCTACGGGAAAATAAATTCGATATTTTATTGGAAATTCACTTGGTTGTATTTAATTTATTGATGCCTCAGTTCTTTAGTGTTTTTGTGACAATGTAAGAGTCACAGTTTGATCAGGGAATCAGGCACTGATAAACATATGAACTTGCTATAGAAATATTATACTTTTCAGCAGTAGAGTAACGCAACAAACCCGGAATTGTAAACATATAACGTGATACTTTTCAGTATCAGAGTAACAGAACGATCCTTTCTCGATACATTTGTAATTGTTCGTAAAAAGTTTATGGACATTTACACGAACAGTACAAAGCAACAATGAATGAATGAAGACAATAAAAAGTCAATCAAGTCGCTCATCAGTTTACCATCCAAAAAAGGTACATGCAGTTCACAACATCACCTTCTACCACAGTTCCTCTGTATATGCTTTACTTGCAGCACTTCACTTTCCAATGGAAACTGTTAGTAATAAAACCAAAAGGAGAGGAGGGAGGGCAAATACTAAAAAAACACACGAGGTACAATGCCCCGTATGTAGAGCACAGTAAAACTATGAGCACATTCAAAGGTGCACCACTGATCACTGGACTGCCTGAAGACATCAGACATTAACCAAGAACATAAACAAACACGTGAAAAAGTTGCCAGAAGGCTATAAGGCTGCTGGCAACCCAAAATATACTAGCAAATGCCAATGCTAATGCCATGCTAATGCCATGCTAATGCCGTGCTAATGCCATGCTAATGCCATGCTAATAACTGAGCAAACTTGCTCCTACTTGTTAACCAAGTTAAATTGCATTTACAGTGTAACCCCATTTGTATATCACCTACTTTTAAAATAATGTTTCAGGAATTCTCTCTTCCGACTTGAAGTAACCAATTTGAAATTACCATCAGTTGAGAATGATGTGAGTATCTTTAAAATTATAATAATTTCTTTAAGGTGATCAATTTGCCTCTGTAAGATTTCATAAGAACTACTCATTTTGTGTGTTCGAAGCAAAGCCCCTTGATAGCTATCAGTTGTGACAGTACTCTGCATTGGTTGTGTTTATTTTTCTATTTGATTAATGTTGTCAGAAGCTTTTTATGATAAGAAAAAATATTGTTGATGCTGACCCTTAAAAATTAATTTGACTTTTGTCCATTCATTCATGACTCCTTTTTAACTTGTGACTGCAAAACTGCAAACAAGTTTTAGCAGTTTGTTAGGTAAAATTCTCTCACTTGGTCGGTCTGTCAGTAAGTGGGTCCTAATTTATTTTTAATTCTGCTGACCAGTAAATGAAAGTCAGCAAAGCACTTGTGAATTTTTCCTGTGATGAACATTGACAAAAGTACATTTCACTACTTTTCTTGCAAAGAACTCAGAGGTGCAGGGGCCTGGTAAGTCTCAGTAACTTGACAGGCCCAAAACCATATTTTGAAATCTAAATCTCAAGAAAAGTAGGGTGAGTTCTGACCTTTAATGAAGTCCATTTTGTTTTTTTAGCCGATAACTTTACTGCATAATTTTCAAAACTTTTAAACTCCCATCTGGAATGGAAAGCAAAACAGCTTAATGGGCCCAGTAATTAACAGGAGCTTTGAGAAATGTGCCACAGGTCCCCTATATTTTCCTTTAAATATTAAACCTTTTGGTAGATATTTTTTTATTCAGCTTGCATGTTGTTTTCTTGCAATGAGACTTGATACACAGGGATTATTGTGGTTGCCTAGTACTGGAACAAATTTGTGATAAAATTACATTGGAATAGAATCTTTAATTTGTACTTTGCATTGCAATTATATTTTGTTCATCCTCTGCATTCATGAAGTTGCTCAAGGGAGCTTTTGATTAAACCATTTTGTTTTATTTGTTTCATGTCACTTTCACTCTTTGTCAGGCTTTGACCATGTAATTTTAATTGTCATTTAAATGATAATATAGCTCTTTCTACTGATCTTTACATACTGTAGGTAGAACATTATTTGGGGACAAATTTCTTAATGTTAGGTGTACTATTTTAGTTTTTAGCATTACCACCAAGCCAGTCAGCCCTACAGACTTGTCTAAATAATGGATTTTCACAAGTAAGTTTTCTTGCTTATTTTGTTTTAAGTTTCTGCTTTTTCAAGTGAAAAAAATGTTTAGGCTTGATGTTCTAGTATACTACTGTGTGGATTGAGCTGACTGTTAACTTGCTGGCTGTGTACTCATCATGTTAACTCAAGTAATTGAACAGTGACACACCTGCACCTTCTCATGTAAAACTAGTAGAGGACGTGAAAAGAACTGACATAGAACATCTAACTGTTTGGAAAAAGTAGGGGATGTACATGTAGTCCTTGGTGGCAAGTGTTCTCATCTCACTATAGGCCCATTCATAGAGTGATACATGTAGTTTCTTATATTCCTAAGTACAACATTAATTTGGTGTTTTTCCTAAGCATTACCAGAATTCTTTGGTACTGCATTAAGGCATTGTATATGTCAATGATTTAATGCCTTTGTGTGACCGTATCTGTGCACAGTAATATGGCAATTTGTAAAACTCTTGTAGAATAGTATTGGACAAAAAAAATATAAGTTGAGAGTCTTGACTTGATTCTCAGGAGAACTGAACATTAAGAATCTAGTCAGTTAATTTAGTTAAATGACCGAATGTATTTTAAAAAAGCCAAAAAGAAGACTCTTATCTGACATTAGTAAGAATGCATATTTGTCAGTATTACAATGAACATTATATCTGACTAGTTAAATATTAATGGTACTTTCATCCACATCACTAATCACTCTGATAAAGAAGACACTTGCAGCTAGATTGGTTATGATTAAAAGATATAGAACTGAATTTTGCACTCGCCTGTACGTTACAGGATATATTTTTAAAACATTTGCACATTTAAGGTATTAGCGAGGATGTCTGGATCTTGGCCAGAAATTGAAAATGCCATATTTTCGTGGTTCAAATCGGGAAGGCTAGAATGAACATCTTGCAAGAAATGGGTAGAAAAGCTGTTTTAAGTTTTAAAATAATTGCAAAAAACTACATGTATTTTGTAATGCTTGCATGTTATGGCTAATAATGTGTTGACAAGTTTCTGTCACCACAAATTAATATTCACTGCTTGTCACGTGTAATATGGACGCGTAGCATTTCAGTGTGACTATTTCATCACAACAAATCAAGTGTACACGCAAGCCCCCCATCTAATACTTGCATGTAGTTCCTCAACAAAAATTGATTTCACTCTGCTGTGTTTATTGTTGTGATGTCCTCGTGAAAGCGCAAGAAAAGTTCAAGTTCAAGTTTATTAAAATTAACAACATAATACAAAACAGCGCTAACCTGCAAATAGCTAAGGCTAATCTAGGTGCGTAGCAGGTAGGACCGTTTAAAGAGTAAGTATAATAATTGTGAGTATGGGATAAGTGAAGAGATAAAATAAATATCTGTTCAGCAAAGAAGCCAAAAACAGTGAAGGAGTGACAGAATACCCTTCAGCAATGAGCTTGCACGCAGTCTCTCTGGTTTCTGCAAGATTGTTGCGCTTTATCAAAAATAATATTGGATGCCTGGGACAAATTCTTTAAATATAAGATGCAAAAGCTGTAATACTTCTGCCGGTTTTGCATACCAGTTTGGTAGATGTCTGTTTAGTGTGGGCTGTCATTTTGCCATTCTTGTAAACAAATGCATGGCTGATGTCAGTCTGTCAATAAATCATTAACTTTTACACTATGAGGAGATTCTTAACACAGACATATGAAGCTCGGAAATGGTTTTCTGTCTTTTTCTCGATAAAATAAAATCTTGATGAAGGGTGAACATTTTATTTTCATTAATATTTACCCGCATCATTTCATCGATTGGGCTGAAAATTGGCACGAATGATACCTCCTTTGCCAAAAAGGTGTCAGGCTTTTTTGAAATTCGCTCTTGTTTAAAAGTTATGGCCTGTTTTGTGGAAGGATATGTAAATTCCTTCAGTATTGAACTATAGGAGTGTGTATTGCAGACACCTTTTTTGAGGGCAAAGTGTGAGGAAACATTTCCAATGTTAACCACGTTGCTCCAATTACTCACGTGGAGAAATGAACATGAAGCCTTAAATTTCACTTTTTCTCTTTTTATATATCACATGTTTTCTTTTTCTAACATTTTAACTTTTACATTGAATTCTACAAATACTGGAGCTTTCAGAAAATGTAATAGGTTGCTGGGGTTTTCTCTGCAAGCGCCAGCGTAAATGCTCTATTTTCAACCATGGTCATTTTAGGTATCCTGATACCTTAAAATGCCATGATATAGTAATGCTATATTGTTAGTAATAATTGAAGGGCTCAGTGGAAGAAGGGCATAAGTGACAAGTTTGGCCATTTTGCTAATGTCGTCCAAATGAGCTGAATTTTTGCATGTGGCCTTTGATACATTAGAAAAACATTGCCCTATATTTTTTTTTCGCTTTTTTGTGCTCAATTTTTGACAAAACACGGCAAATACGCATTCAACGTGTCACTCAGCACAGTCTTCCACCAAGCCCTTAATTTGAAAACTAAGTGCCAAATACTCGCAACTGACTTAAGACAACACGGAACGTCTGCTCAATAAGACATAATGCGCCATATGGCTTTTTTCCCAGCTGACTTGGAAATATGCCGGGTCTACTTTTTTCTTGAATGCAGCAATTGCTACAGGTGTTACTACGTGTGTTTTGCTTAATCATAATGCTTAACAAGCTTGCTTCAGCTCGGCTCAAAAACAGTCCACAACATTATTGGTTGACTTAAAACAGCACACAGAAGCCTTGGTTAACCTGAAGTCAGCGCGGAAAGAGTTTGTCCGACTTGAAAACAGCATTCAAGGGGTTAGCGCTAACGTTAATTAAGTTAGACTTGTGAACGATATATGAAATGGATCATATATGAACTGCGGAAATGAAATCAAATGAAGAATGATCCTTGCAGTTGTGAACGCAATTTTATACAATTGCGAAAAGAAGCCTGAAAAAAATTTAGGACTTCAACAGGCTTTGAAGCTGTGACCTCGCGATTACCGGTGCGATGCTCTAACCAACTGAGCTATGAAGCCACTGACGTTGGGAGCAGGTCAATTGTGGGTTCATATGTTCCTGTGAAAGAAATGAGTGTGAACAATATATGAAATGGATCATAAATTATATGAACTGCGGAAATGAAATCAAACATATGAACCCACAATTGACCTGCTCCCAACAGGGAGTTGAAAACCCAAAGCAGAGCGGACTTTATTTCATTTCCTTCTTTTTGTACGAATAATCTTATCGTGTAGAAATTGGAAGTTCATCTGGCTGATGAAGTTTGAGTCATTAATCAAGACTTAAGTGTATGTGAATTGTTTATTCGACACGCCGGCACTCACTCACATATTAAATTTTTCTAGTTTGCAAGACTGAAAAACATTTTCCTGGGCATATTTTTGTAAGGTTGTGCTCCAGGAGAGTGTGTCAGCGTAAAAAGATTTGCTGAAGAGCACGGTAGTTCAGAAGCCTCGCACATGCTGAGCTTACTTTGGTTGATTGATCTGCTGAAGAGCATGGTAGTTCAGAAGCCTTGCACATGCTGAGCTTACTTTGGTTGATTGATCTGCTGAAGAGCACGGTAGTTCAGAAGCCTTGCACATGCTTAGCTTACTTTGGTTGATTGATCGATGAAGACCGGGGGGGGGGTGGGGTGGGGGGGTACTCCCAGAAAAAGTTGGTGGGGTGTGCGGCCCGCTTCCTGAAACCCTTACCCTATTTCAGACCAAAATCTGGGATTTTCCTTACCCCATTGCAGACCTATTTCACGCACACGGTTAGCGTATTAATATAACTTAAGAAGGGCTTTTGTGACTCTTTTGTTGATGATCTTATTGCCTAATGATAAAGAAGTAGCTTCTGAAAAATATACTTAATTCAGGACTAGAGCACACAAACCATAAACAATGGCATAGCTAATGCTTAGGCTCAAGTATCCACATATCCATAAAACAAGCAGTGAAAATGTAAAGCTTGTGGGATGTGCTAATGCTCAGGCTCAAGTACCCACATATCCATAAAACAAGCAGTGAAAACGTAAAGCTTGTGGGATGTGCTGATGAGGCCTAACAAGGCCGAAACAGCTGTCCATGGCTGCTAATGCTTGGGCTCAATCTTTGCTTTGGTAGATTTAAGGGGTAATGCCCGCTACCATGTGGCCTTAGTGCCTTTAGAGTGGCTTCAGCTTACCCAATCACATTAATTTGTGAGGTATCCTTGTCACTCCAGCCACATCCCACAAGCTTTACATTTTCGCACAAACCATACCCTATTTCACACCAAAAGGGTTAAAATCGATACCCTATTTCAGACCAAAACGGCTTAAAAACCATACCCTTTGGGGCCGCACATACCTATATAGCCCATATAAGGGAGTACCCCCCCCCCCTGGGGATGAAGAGAACGATAAGCTTATCTCACAGCTCGATCTTATCATGTAGAATTTGAGATTCATCTGGCAATGGCGAAGTTTGTTATTCAACACGCTGGCACTCAATCGTATGTTTTCTACTTCGAAAGACCTAAAAACAGTTTCCTGGGCATATCTTTGTAAAGTTGTGCTACAGTAGAGTTTGTCCGCGTAAAAAGAGTAGCTGAAGGAAGCGTTGCACGTGCGGTCTATTGATCAATCGAAAAGAATGAACAGCGAATCACGTAGCGCGCAACGCGAATCGCATAGCGCACGATGCGATTCGCGTCGCGCACAAGGGTGGCAACTTACTTTTGAGTGGTACTGTATGCTGCTCTTCACATGTCGACTGCAAGGGTTACGCTTTGTATACCTTGTATGGATCGACACAGCGCTTATACGGATCAATACAGTGCGTCTGTATTGGATAACTCTCTGATTGGCCAGGAAAACTTATGCAACTTTCTCAACCAATGAAAAGCAAAAGCAAAACCAACCATGACTTGCATGTGCGTATTTGCTCACGCTTTGTGCCGGCTACATGTAATTGCTTCATATTCTGATTGGCTCATTGCATTGCTTACTTCTGTTGTGAGTAGTCAGAAAAATAATTGCTTCAGTGGTTTTGGTTTTACGACACTCAATTGAAAACCTCTCTATCACCAATCATGTATTACCAAGAAGATACCTGTGACTTAGTTTGATCCTAGTTTTCAGCTATACAACTGAATTCTGCTGAGGCCTTTAAACTACAAAATTAATGTTAATTTAAACATGCAATTATTAATGATAACTCTGATATAAAATAAATAAATTAGTATCCTTAACATAGTCATAATATTGCTACCTGTAAATATAACATGGTGTTTGTCTTGATATTACAGGGTGTATACATACATTTGTAAATATTTTCAGTTGCTACTTTCAGTCATCATATCACCAGTAATCATGTACAAAAAAATATATGTACATTATTAAATTATATTAATTTGAAAATATGTAACAGTGACACTGATTATTGTAATTATTTTTTTCTCAAAAGAATGTTAAATATTACTACCACTACTTATATATGATAAGGTGTTATTTTAGTGCTTATTGCACATATAAGCATAACATAAGGTGCTGAACATGCTGCCAAGGGGTGTTCAAATGATATTATTTTATTGTGTCAAGGCTGTATGATATTTATCATGTGCTTATTTTTCCCTCCCTTTTAGGATAACTGTCAAAACAATATAAAGACACTATTGTTAGATAATAATGGGCATATTTTTGCATGTGGTACTTTTGCAAGAGAGACAAGGTGTTGGAGATTTCAGGTAAACAAACATCAGTGGCAGGGCTGTCATTTAGTTTTTGACTACATGTTAAGGAGAGCTTGAAATTACACCTGTAACAAATTTGTTCCTTTGCAAGTATAGTGAACATCACCTGAAACATCAACCCATGCGAAATGAGTAGCGCTGTACAGTGCTTCAAAATTGTTGTAAAATGGCTGTATAGCGGATATGCAGCTGAAATGCAGCTGTTCGAAAGCTATCCAACAAGATGATTTCTTTTCTGCAGCACTGCCAGGCATTAGTTTTACTCCCATCGAACAACTGCAAAAGTTCTCTGGCATGCCCCAAGGTTATTCATCAAGATGAAAGATAAGAGAAATGCACTTCACATTGAGAAACTGAATCTTTTCACATTCAAAAACTGTGAGGGGTCCTTTTAATCTGTAATAAATATTCTTTACTAGTAGACAGAATTCTTCAGAAGCAAAAGTACGATCATGGCAAGTGGATAAAAGTTTCAATTACTTATAGCACGGAAATGGAATGTGACATCCAAGTCCCTTGGGACATTTGAGACGACATGTGTATCCAGCCATTTTGTGACCATAAGGGTTATATAAGCCCCTGAGCCCCCTGGGACACTCCACACAAATTACTGACCAAAACCGCTGGCCAGCAATTGTCTTGCATTTAACCTTGCCTAAATTATATTTAGCCACATTTTATAGACTGAAGAAAAAGGTAATTGAAGTAAACTCGCAACAATAATATATAGTGTCACAGGTAATCAAAACAAGCATGCACATAGTCTGTAGCTTTAAAATAAGATTGCAAAACATATAATTAATGAAGTGATTAGAGGCTGTAAGAAATGCACACTAATCATCACTGATGATACTAATTTATTTATATCCCATAAAGATCCTGTCTACCTGGCAGCCTCACTTAATTCCGAACTTAATAAATTATCCGCTTGGTTTAAGGCAAACAAACTCTCCTTAAACCTGAAGAAAACAAAATTTTATGTTATTTAAGCCTAGACAAAAAAGGTATCATTTTCCAATGCAAATATGCATAAATGAACAAAGAATCGAACAGGTTAAGGAAACGGTCTTCCTTGGTGTAGTCCTTGATGAACATCTAGCTTGGAAACCGCACATTTCTCAAGTAGCTTGTAAAATCTTGAAATCAATAGGAGTCATTAATAGAGCAAGATTTTTTCTACCTAAACCCTGTTTAAAAACTCTTTATTATTGTTTAGTTTATCCTTATCTTCATTATTGTATTATCGTCTGGGGATCTACGTACAAAACCAATCTTCGCCGTCTTGTCTCTTTGCAAAAGCAAGTTATCAGAATTATTTCTAAATCAACTTTCAATTCCCATTCAGACCATATTTTCAAAGAATTATAGCTACTAAAACTTTTCGATATATTTAGACAACTAGAATTGGGTAAACTTATGTTTTCTCTTAACCATTCTCTTTTGCCTTCAAAGTTCAACAATTATTTTTCTTTAAACAAACAAGTCCATAGCTATTTTACTAGATACGTGAATGATTTTCACCTTCCTTTTTGTAGAACAAGCCTTCATAAATTTTCTGTCAGTTCCAAGGACCAACTTATTATAACTCTTTAGAAAATGATCTTAAAGAATCTAATTCTCTCCACTCATTCAAAACGAAATTGAAAAATTATTGTTGTCTCATATTATTTTTATAGTCATTGTTACATGTACCATACTTTATATTTTGTCAACTCAGTCTATGTATTTAGTTAATTTACACTTACCCTCATTGTATTTTACTTTCGATCCTGACCTTACTGTTACTGTTAACTTTATTTTTACTCTGAGGGAGCCCAATGTCT
>JAEMWC010000826.1:290000-345000 GCA_016490735.1 Pachyseris speciosa | reverse complement strand
TAGGGCAAAAGTTAAATATTAAGATTTGTGTACGCGTGGTAACCAACACCGTGCGCAAGGCCTGAAAATAGATAAAGTTAGATAGTCCCGTGGGTTTCTGTTCCCAGACAAATAGAGAAAGAGATAGACACTCATCCACCAACTTGCCTATTAAGCCCTGGCTAAAGGGGAAATGTTTGGTGACCAATCATCATCCAACATTGTTTGGTTTCCAGACATGTTGATGATTATAGCCCTGGCCAAATGGTTATCAAACACAACCAAACATGGTGGCCAAACAGTAAAATGTTTGGTCACCAGACATTCCCTTTTTGGCTGGAGCTTTAGAATGACTTGAAAACATGATAATTATGATGTATATTATCATCCTTTGTCACAAGGTTAATTTGTGAGTTTGTTATCACAGGTGACCACTTGTTTACTGGAACCAACATAGGCCTTGGTACAGGTGAATCAATTATTTACAGGACTACTGCAGATGGAAACAGTAACAATGCTCTGGTCTCTCGTAAAGATGATGAGATGGTGTTGAAAGGTATTGTTTTATAAAGAATTTAATATGCGATTATAAGCATCATGACAGGGTTCCGAAGAAAATGCTGCTACCCCCCCCCCCCCCCCCCCACCCTCCACTAAAAAATAATAATAATGGTGAGCAAAGGTAATTAGAAGATTAAGGGCACCACCCTGACTCACCCAGGAACAAAAAATAATCAGTATAGCGGCTCCTTTATTTATCAAGTCATTGAGTATTGTGGCCTCCAAATGGCTGGTTACTTCCAGCCAACGAACAACCCCATGATATTTTCTTACAAAGTGAACTTATTTTCCCTTAAGTAGAGCTTGAAATGGTAATCATAATTATAACAAGAACTGTATGTGATGCTTGTCTAAGAAATTGCTCTTTTTGAAGCAATTTTTTCCTCTTCAGATGCCAACTTTGTATCTTCGTTTGAATATAAGGACAACTTTGTGTACTTTTTTCTGCGAGAGACAGCTGTAGAAAAGGGCAAGGTTAGTACACTGTCTAGCTAGATTGACTTTATACTTTTAAAGGGAAACTCCACTCTTACAACAAATTGGCGATAAATTGTTGGAAATAATTACTACATTCTGAATATTGTTTTAAAACATGGATATAATGTTAAGGGAGCGGTATACCTGGATGTTGATGAAATAAGAAGTGATTTGATGAAGGAATTAAAAAGGAAAAATAAGGTATACACAAACACTCAAGCAGTCCACTACAACAGGGGTACATGTCAGGTTGAGGACTAACTTTGTCCATTAATTTTTAACCTCCAAATTTAATTTTTAATCACCTTACAATTATGTGCATTTTTCTCATCTTCCCTTAAATCACTTTCCACCCCAAACCCCACCCCCCGTCCCTTACCTCTTTCTTTACAAACACTCTAAAAATCACCCAAAATTTCTGAATTCTGAGATATTTATGGGGTTATGCACCACCAAACTATGATGGCTTTTTTTGGATTGCATGAAATCTCGAGAAGATAATGAGGAGAAAAAGTGGTGAAAAGGTGATAAAAATGCAGCATTTAGGTGTAACTCTCCCTTAAATGTACAAAAAATTGATATCACTGCCTATTTTCACATTTAAATTTCCTGGGCGTGGCCATTTTGGATTTCATGATGTGTAAAGGTTGCCCTATTGTTTAACACAAAGAATTTTTTGCTTCATTTGCTTTCTGACAATAGCAGCAATGATATTTACGCATCATGAAATCCAAAATTGCCTCGACCAGGAAATTTAAAAGCAAAAATAGGCAATGATGACATTGATTTTTTTGTACACTTAATGTACTTATATCCATGTTTCAAAACAAAATTTGGAATCTAGTAATTATTTCCAACAATTTAGCATCAATTTGTTGTAAGAGTGGAGGTTCCCTTTAAAGTAATGCTAAAAACTCTTTTTTAAAAGGAAGGCAAATGATATATTGGATAAAATAGGCTTTTTTGAATTACCAGTACCTCAAGTGTTTTTCTAGACTCAAAAAGGTTTGAATGTAAGAGAGCTTTGTGCCTTTGTTGTGGACATATGTATTGAGACCACTCAGAAGTACACTGTAACATTACTTGAACATGACAGAATTGCTCAAACTTTGTTTATACATGTACCTTGCACTTACACTTACAGGCACTGACCCAGTCCAACATTCCTGCCATGGCAAACAATAATTCAAAAGATGCTAAGAGTGGTGGGGTTATATGATCTACCTTCGCTCTTCCCCCTGTAATCCAAAGTGTTAAGCCTGCATGTAGGTGTCTTTTTCTTAAAACCCATGATTAAAAAATCTGATTGTTCAAATGATTTGCTTAACTCTACAGAGTATAATTTATGCAAGGGTTGCCAGAGTTTGTAAGGTAATTTATATTCATTTGGCTTTATGCTTCAAACCTTTGTTGGTGGACAGCTTCATCTTCGTGTCACAAATTTCCCAGTACATGTGTCCAACACACACCACTGCACAGAAGAGTTAAAAAAATGGTCTTCATGTTTCGTGCTTATGACTTAAAAAATCCAAAATGCACCACAGAGTGCAAGGAAGGTTGACCATATTGGAAAAATGTTTCCAAAGCTCACCTTTGTTTAAATTGTTTCATTTTTTCCTGCAAAAGATGCTTCAGTGAGTCATTTTGGAGGTTTCTCTGACCATTATCTTGAATATTAAACCAAGTCTACACTGAGCAGAAATATCCATTGATTGGTGAAAACAATACTACCATTTGCATTCAACCGTGAGGCATGAACGTTTTTTCACGCATGTTTATTTTTCAAACGAGACAGTTTCCTAGATAACTGTGTCACTTGGATCAATGAAAATGTTCTGTTTGGAGTACGAAATTATGAATGTTTTGTCAAATAAACGTTGCACGTTTCATTCACCTAGTGTGCAGGTTTAACAAAGTTAAAGACATTTTTTAGGGTTTTGAGTGCTTCGTGTCATTGCAACTTCAGAAAGATGGAGGCACGAAAAGCAAACAAATGTGGTCAAACCTATTGCACCGGAATTGCTCTGGATCAAGACATGAAATCACTGATAATAGATAGAATTCTCCAGGAAGGTGGCAATCGAGTGACTAGATCATTTCGTTATTTTTCCGAGCTGGGAACTGAAGCTTTCTGCAAACACCATTTATACAAAGATTTGGCGAAACTCTTGATTTATCCTGGAGCTAAAGGAGGTACAAAGTGGAGTAAATTATTAACAGGAGATGATCTACATTGTAGATCTTATAGAAGGTATGAAGATTGAAAAGCCGTCTGTCTCACTTGCAGTCTTGAAGAAATGGACGGAAAATTATTAATGGACGTCTTGTTTGAATTGTCAACTTCTCCACCAGTTATCCCATAAAAACGCATATTTTACGGCGAACAGTTTGAATTTACAGTTGCTGTTCTGTAATTTGTCTCGAGTTCTGAGTATGAAAACTGATCGAACTGTTCAAGAGTTAGGCGTTCGCTAGCTGCAAATATTCTGTTGAGTTACAATCTGTGGTCAATTTCTAAAAAAAATAAATACAATGAGTTCAGAAGAAGATGTAAAAGTGTCTTGACGTCGTTTCGCACTGGTTATTCTGGCAGAAAAGTAAAAACAACTTCACCAGTCCTATTTATCATGACATCATTGCACTTTTACTAAAAACCCTAAATTTAAATCCTGAATTGATTTGAGATTTACATCCTAATAATTTCATTCAACTCATGATCAAGCATCGGGTATAACAGAGCTAAAATAACTTTCTCAGCCAAACTCACAAATAAAATTTGAAATGATGAAATGGATATAAGGAAATCTTCTTTCTGATCAAATGATATCTCTTTTAAAATATTTTAATTGCGGCAAGTATGCAGATTTCCCATGCGTAGAGCTAAAAATAACTTTTACGCTCTCTAAAGTAAATGCAAATTTTTAAAAAATGCTTCTATTATCATTGATTTCATGTGGGGACTGGGACTGACCGCTATGGCGGCTAGACGAGTTCTTTAAGCCTCCGTAACTATGGCGAGTTAATCTTCGTTTTCATCCTTTGGCACTGCTTTTGAAGTTTGACAGTGAGTAACGAGTTTTTTGAAAGTTCTGCTATGCCCCAAAACAGTGCTAACGAAAAAAAGCGAGCATGAGGCTCCAGCTCCACTGATGGCGATGATGTCGACTCAAGAATCGTTGAAAAACTTTCCAGCATTCAAGACAAAATAGAAAGGGGTTTCACTAAAATGGACAATGATTTTGCAGCTTTAAAACTGGAGCTCCAACATGAAATTTGTGTTCTAAAAAAGGAGCTAACCGAGGTATCAACGTTGTTAGATGCTGCCTGGGCTGAGGTGAATACACTGAAAGAAAAGAACAAATCCTTAGAGGAACAGCTACAGGAAACACTACAGACGAAGTCTAAGTTAAGCGAAGAGGTTAGTTCGCTTAAAGGCCGTGTAATTAGACAAGAAGATTATTTGAGGAGGGAAAACCTTCGCTGTTATAATATTCCTGAAGATCCAGAGGAAACGAATGAGCAGTGTTTTGGTAAAGTGAAAGAACTTGTCAGCGAACTCGGCATAGCTTCCGAGGACACAAAGTTTCATGCAATCCATCGGATTGGTAAGTTGAAGTCTACCGTTCGAACTGATTCTGCAGCAACATCGACCAATGCTGGTAACACTGAAGCCTCTCCTCGTCCACGGCCTGTAATAGCACGATTTGTTTCCCGTTTGTATGCTGATTTGGTGCAGGAAAAAAGGAAGAATTTATTGAAAAATCGTTTTTCCTCCGTGTATATTGATAAAGATCTCTCTGTGGAATCGGCAAAAGAACGTGGCAAACTCCAAGCGGCTTACAAGAAAGCTAAAGTGGCTAACATTGAACGTGTGTTTATCAAAGGTAACAAACTTATTGTAAATGGTAGCTCATACTCAGTGGATGCTTTATTTGCCACAGTACTCATTGCTGGACAATAACCGCCGGTAAGCCCAAATTTTCTGTTTATTCTAACCTTCAACTTTTTTTTTTTTATCAAAATACCAAATACGCATCCACTCTTTAAAATTACAGTGTAATCCCAACTTAGAATTTGCATGCCAATACATTTTTGACAGACAGAACAGCCAACTCGCCGACAGTATTGATTATTCTTATGAATTTGGCAAACTTTCAAATTCGCAAAAACAAGCAATTATAACGCTAATTGAAAAGAAAGGAAAGGATAAAAGAATGATCAAGAACTGGCAACCGATATCTCTAATTAATGTGGATACAAAAATAATCTCTAAAGTATTAGCAAAACGTTTAGCAAAAGTTTTACCTTCTATAATTCATCCTAATCAGAATGCTTTTGTCAAAGGCAGATCTATTTTTGACACAATCAGAACAATTGATGATATGGTTGACTATACAAAATGGAATAATTTGACCAGTCTTTTGATAGCAATAGACTTTGAGAAAGCCTTCGTTACACTAAATTTTAATTTCTTAATCAGAACACTGTATAAATTCAATTTTGGCCCTTTGATTCACTGGATCCGAGTTCTTTATAGTAATGTATCTAGTTGCGTAATGAATAATGGTTTCACCACTGCACCATTTTCTTTGAGTAGAGGGGTCCGACAGGGAGACCCACTCTCTCCATATCTGTTTATTATTGCCCTTGCGATCTTGGCGGAACGGATAACAAGTGATAGCAAAATTCATGGTTTTCGAATTGGGGAAGAAACAGTCAAGATGTCCTTATTTGCAGACGATGTGACGTGTTTTCTAAGAGACGGAGATTCGTATACAACACTATTTCAGGTACTTGAGTGTTTCGGTGACTTCTCTGGTGCTAGGAAGGTGATAGGAAGAATCCAAATTGTCAAGACCTTTGCTATCCCCAAACTTATGTATAGGGCCTCTGTAATAGCGATATCTAATGATTTAGTCAAGGAAGTGAACTCGATTCTGTACGGCTTTATCTGGAACGGGAAGGATAAAGTTAAACGCCAGGCCTTGATATCAGACCAAAAGAAAGGACGATTGAAAATGCTAGATATTGATTCCATGATTAAAGCAAAGCGAGTAACCTTTCTGAAAAAATTTCTAGAGGAGTTTCCAAGTCCCTGGAAAACGATCTTGAACAAACTGCTATCACCTATTGGCGGATGTTTTGTCTTGCATTGTAATTTCGATGTCTCTAAGTTAAAGATCCAGTTGCCTGTATACTATAAGGAATGTCTTGATGCATGGTCAGATCTAAACGGGAAAAAGCAAAGTTCATCACAAGAGGTCCTACATGAGATAATTTGGAACAATAAATTTCTTTGTGTAGAAAAAAGGTCTACATACAGAAAGGATTTAATTGACCTTGGTTTTTTGAGAATAGGTGATCTAATCTCTGTAGGCAGTTCCTTCTCACTAGATTTTCTGACACCTTTAATTTCCCCAGAGCAAAGATTTTTTCTTATGAGTGTTATTAACTCAATCCCGGCTGAAAGGCGTACTCTTGCTAAAACTTCCACTAATTTATCATTATTAAGTGCTCCCATTCCAAGCACTCCGACAATCAAAACAGACAACGGTAACTTAACTCCAATTTCTGATGTCTCCTCAAAACAGATTTATCAACTCTTCATTGAGAAAAAACAGATCCCGCCCACCACTAAGCAGAAGTTACAAGATAAGTATTCAGATACAGCTGTTGGTTGGGAAAAGGTTTATTCCTTAGCCTTTAACGTCACATTAGAATCCAAACTTAGGGAATTTCAATATAAAATACTTAAGTGTATTGTTTACACCAATGAAAGCTATTTCGGTTCGGCTTAACTGACTCTCCATGTTGTACCTTTTGCCAAGAAGATATAGAATCCATTGAGCATTTATTTTTCTCTTGCAAAGTAGCTTCTGATTTTTGGAAACACTTTTTGTCTTGGTTAAGGGGCAATGGAATCCAAATAAATACATTAAAAGAGACAGATTTGATTTTTGGAAAATTTGATAATACAGATGATTTCATTCTAATCAATCATATGCTACTATTGGGTAAAATTTATCTCTACTCCAGTAAATGTCAAAAAATTGGAGCACCTAACCTTTCAGCTTTTATCGCCAGGACTAAGCATATATATAATATTGAGCTTCATATTGCAAGGGAGAACAACAAACTTTTGCAGCACTTAAAGAAATGGGAAAAATTAATTCATTTATTTTGAACAATAATGTTTTTGTGATTACTCTGGAAATTTCTTACAGCATACGGTTATAATCTTATTTCTTGCTGTCTTGTATTTTTATTGTTTTATTATTTCTGTATTTGTAATGTAAGTAATACTCTAACTGTAAGTGTACATAATTTTATCGGTTCTGTAATTGTATCTGTATTTGTGCTCTACAATAAATTTAAAAAATCATTGATTTCATGTCTTGATCCAGAGCAATTCCAGTGCGATAGGTTCGACCGCATCTGTTTACTTTTCGCGCCTCCATCTTTCTGAAGCTGCAATGACATGAAGAGTCAAATACCCTAAAAAATGTCTCTAATTTTGTCAAACCTGCACACCATGAGAACAAAACATGCAACGTTTGTTTGACAAACATTCATAGTTTCATGCTCCAAACGAAACATTTTCATTGGTCCAAACAACACAGTTGTCTGGGAAACTGTCTCATTTGAAGAATAAACATGCGCGAAAAAACATTCACTCTTCACGGTTGAACTCAAATGGTAGTACATGTAGTCTTATTTTATGTTAAGTCATATTTGAATAAATACACTATTTGTACCTCATTCGCCCTGAACAAAATAAAGCAACATACCTGTATACGTAAAAATTACACAAATTGGTCAAAAGTTATATTTTAGAGGCCTTCCAAGGGGTAGAAGCAACAAGCGACATGGCCCCCCGAAAACAGGCGACAATCTTCTCACAAACACCATCTACTGACAGAAACTGGCAGAAAAAGCACGACAGTTTGCGACAGCAACAATTTACTTCCCATTCCCCTTTGTTTTCTTTGTGACTGCGACATTTGTCCCTAACAGAACAAACAACAGACAGAGTAGTAAACAGGCGACAAAGCGACATCAGACCACCCCTTGGAAGGCCTCATTTTAGTCTGTAACATTATTACTTAAAAAAGAAAAACTGTGCAACAAGACACCTCTTTCCAAATTAAGTCTGACTGGTTTCTTCTACTTAATTTAGAAACATGCATTAACTTCTTTTTCAGGTGAAGTTTCCAGTGCTTTATGTATAGTTTAAATAAATGAACAGGAGTGTTTTATCAACTTGATTAAAAACTTTTGCATAGATTAAAAGTTTAACTGTCTGCATTTACTCTTATTGATGATAAAAATTAGCCAACAAGCAGTCAAGTCATTTAACAGTCATTACGAAAAAGCTTTTGATGAATCAATGATGCTGACTTCAAAGGCTGTCCTACTGTAAACAGAAGCTCTATTTTAGTTGTATAAATTATTTGATCAAAAATTGTCATGTTAAATTGCAGTATGATGAAGGTGCTGACAAATATGCCCTGAAGAACTCATTCACCTCATTTGTGAAGACCAGAATATTATGCTCAGTTCCTGGAGAAATACCTTTTGACTATGATCAAATTCGTAAGTTTTGGCTTTCAATTAGTTTCTTGTTTGTATTGCTCAATATCACTTTTGTGAAGTGAGTTCCCTGTATAAAGATTGTTCTCCTTCTCCTTCTCCTTCTCCTTCTCCTTCTCCTTCTTCTTCTTCTCCTTCTCCTTCTCCTTCTCCTTCTCCTTCTTCTTCTTCTTCTTCTTTCCTCCACTTTCTCAACCAATGAGAAGCAAAACCAAAACCAATTGCAACTTGCATGCATGTATTTTCCCACGCCAAACCAAAACCAATTGCAACTTGCACTCATGTTTTCCCATGCCAAACCAAAACCAATTGCAACTTGCACGCGTGTATTTTCCCACACCAAACCGAAACCAATTGCAACTTGCACTCATGTGTTTTCCCACGCCAAATTAAAACCAATTGCAACTTGCACTCATATGTTTTCCCATGCCAAACCGAAACCAATTGCAACTTGCACGCATGTGTTTTCCCGCGCTTTGCGCTGGCTACATGTAATATCTTTGTATTCTGATTGGCTCATTGCACTGCTTACTTATGTTGTGATTGGTCAGAGTAATTGCTTTGGTTTTCATTTTACAACACTCATGTGAAAAGTGCTCTATTATTATTATTATTATTATTGCTTTGTCCATCAGTTGAAACACATCACAAGGTGTCCTCAGACTGATAGTTTTTAATGATATTGTCTGGGTTAACTTAATGGTCTGTAATTTATTTGATATTAATTATCAATTTTATGACTGCTTGTTTACCATCCAAATAAGCATTTATATAAATTAAACTACATTTCTCTTTGTAAAGTCATCATCATTATCTTTGAATTCAAACTTGCACCCAGTGTAATCGATTTCAGTTAAATTTTCTTCCTCCTTTCAATTCCTTCACTTCCTTGGGTGCTTGAAATGTTCTTTAATAGTTCAGTCAAAGAAGAGATTTTGCTAATGATGATGTATCTAATGAATATGTGATCAATGATCATCTCAGTTATGAACACTACTTATTTTATAAGCAGTAGTGAATAAAGCCTGAAAAAAAACCAGGCTTGTACGGGATTCGAACCCACAACCTCTGCGATACCAGTGCAGTGCTCTACCAACTGAGCTAACAAAGAAGCCAACTGGGAGCTGGCCATTTTGTTGGTTCGTAACATACCTGTGAGTGATGAATATATGAGAATGAATATGATGTATCCATTTGGATTTGTAGAAGCTGCTGTTAAATCCACTGATCCTGAAACAAATGAAGACTTTGTTTATGCAATTTTTACCACACCAGAGTAAGTGATAGTTGATTATGATTTTGGTGTGTTATTATGGAGATCTGTCTGAGAATTAAGCACAGTTTGCCCACTGAAGTTAACAGTAAACGTTCTTTAAAAGGATGTTTGTAGTTGCCGAGGATGTTCATACACACTTTGCATTATTGTTTGACCAGAGAAAACCAATCTTTTGAGTGTTACATTGTGGACCCATTGAGGTATGGCTCTGAAAACAGGATAAATGTGTACATAGTCACATGTGTGCAAGATACATGGATGTCCACACTAACAAGATGCCTGATTTAATGATAGTATAACAAAGTTTGGAACCTCAAGCATAAACAATTCCATCTAATACAAAGTCATAAAAGCGAGAACTCTGTCTAAACTATGAAGTACCCAAATTCAGAGTTATGGCTGTACATATATTCTGTACCTAAGTGTTGAGTATGTGATAGATGCATCTGTGGGGCTACAGTACGTATGTATTCTTTTTTCTTCAACGTGGCCAGTCCAGAGATACAGTAAAAACCCGCGTGTAAGAACCTAGAAAATTAAGAACCTCCTGGCAGAAATTTGCTACTTTAATACCCCAAAATATAAGAACCTGTTTAGCCAAAAAAATTCCAACAGGTTCTTATATGTGGGGTTAAACTATTTTATTTATAATATTTTACCAAAAAGGTTGTCTTTAGAGATAAAAAAATTGCACAGTGAAACTAAAAATGCACAATGTATGTTAAATGTGAACTGTTGTTATAAAACAATTCTGCTACAATTAAAAGAATGTATCATTTGTATGTAATCTTGGTCTTGGTTTAAGTTTGATTTTTTGAAACTGGTTTATTTTTTTGAAACTGGTTTTATTTTTTTGAAACTGGTTTGTTCTTGATTATAAGCATTTTATTCTATAAAATAACAGTTTATAATGAAGAACAAACCATTATATTATACTATTTTCTACTCCGTAAAAATTAAGAACCTAATTAAGAACCTACTTAGCCTAAAATGCCAGGAAGTACCCCAAAATACAAGAACCTGTTTTGCCAAACTCTAAAAAAGTAGGTTCTTACACACGGGTTTTTACTGTAACAGGTTTGGATTTCTGCAGATCCCATAACAGAAACAATTTTATCTGTACAGTATGGGTCCTAGAATTGTGATTGGAGGGTTGGAGCTGGACTGGACTCTTTTGTGTTGGAATTTTGGAAGCATTTTCAAATAATTATATTCACTGTATCCCTGGTTTAGAATTTAAAAGTAGGAGGGGTTATTTTTCATGGAAAATTTGTTGGTTGTTTCTTGTGGGTCCAGGCTGGATAATATTATTTTTTTCTTCCCTGTTTAGACTTGGAGTGCTTGGTTCAGCTGCTTGTAGGTACAGCATGAAATCTGTGGTGGAACTATTTGATAAGAGCCAGTACTTGGAAAGGGCAGGCATCAAAGGCTATGATGGTATTGAAATTTGGAAGGCAGTGTCTCCTGTGAATTTGACTTTTGTTCCTGGAAGGCCAGTGGTGAGACTGAGCAGTACAGCTTGGCTACTAATTACCAAATGCATTAACTTGTTGACCCCAAGTAATTTTTGTATTTAGTTGTTAATAGTTAACAGCTGATTAAAAACGTAGTTTGATATCAATTATTATTATTCATTATTGAATGAGTAATTTGTAACAAACAAATCCCATGTGTGGTGCTAGTGACTCACTTAGAATTACCAAACAAATTTTGCAAGGGATTGATGATTAAAATCCAATAAAAACAATTAACTTAGTAGCTGCACAATTTAAAGGTCAGTGTCAGTGAAATATAGCAGGCAACCCACTTTCAGCACCTGCTATCTGTGAACTTCAATATTTTTGCTGGTAACAAGGCAATTTGATACCAAATGATGTCCCTTGTTAATGCTTAACCATAGTAATCATGCAATCAACTCTGTAATAAGCAAGCAATTTTGGTTTACAAAATTGTACTCAGCTTGAGGAGATGGTCATTCATGAAAGATTTTAAATAAATACTTATGTAAGTATAAATTAATAGTATTTCACGGTGATTGTTGCTGAGCAGAGATAATTGTTTATGAGAGGAGTTTCTCAGCAAGATTCAACTTTAGATATCTCTGTTCTTTGTATAATTTTATTATTATAGTGTTATAGGAGCCTTAATACCAAGAGTTATCCATTAGCAACCAACCAGTTCGCTTTTGAACACACTCTGTTGGCTGATCCACTTAAATCTAATCCAGGAAAACCTCTCTTTACAAGAGCTGAAATAAGGTAAGTCTACAATTCTGCAGTCACCAGGATTTTGTTTGTTTTCATATTTAAAACTCCAAACTGCCATTAGTTCCTTAATTGATGTGACTGCTCCTAGAGTGGACCAAGAGAAAACATCAAGGGATTTGTAGAAGGAAGAACTAATCATAATTAGTGGATTATGGTAATTTTGTCAATGGAAAATGGAAGTGAGGTGTGAAGGACTTAGAAAAGTCAACAAATTATGGCAGGCATCTGCTGTAACGAGAGCTGACTTTCTTCGGGCTATGACTGTCTTTTTCCTTTTAGAGCTGGCCTCTGGCTTCTGGTTTCTGCCTTCAAGAATCACACTAGACAGCCATTATAATCTATGCTTGTAAGGCAAAGTGGTTTTTGTTTTCTTTTTAAGATTAACTGGACTTGTTGTGGATCAGGTCAAGGGTGAAACTGGAGCTGTTGTTCCAGTCATGTTCATCTCGACAGGTTTGAGATCAATCATTACGATATTATTTTACTTTAACCATTTACATGATAGGATATCTAGGACAATGTTATTTGCTTCTTGTGATTACTGTTTTTGTATTACTCGTAATCTTGGTTCTTGTAACATTTTCATCTTAAACATTGGGAATTAATATGGTGAACTAGTCTAATGATTTAATTTGGGCTATTTTGCAAAAACCACTTCATATATGCACTTAATCATTGTTAACAGTATATGTTTCATAAAACTTGTTGTATGATTTGTTAGTGAAAAGTGTGAGACTACTGTATCTTTGCCCATAAGATATTTTCAAATTAAAGTGTATTGTCTTTTTGCTTTGGATTTGAGGTTAAACGTAATAGAATTCTTGATTGTAATTAATCTGCAATCCTGTTTGTGCATTCTGGCCTAGATTACCTGTTCCAATTTCCTTGTATTCAGTAACAAATAATGCTTTCTGTCCTCATAACACCATGTCTAGTTTCAAATTTTGATTCTGCCCTGAAAAAAGATTCAATCGGTTTCTTCCAGATAATGGCACTGTGTTCAAAGTTTTTAACAATCTATCTGGTGATCACAATCCCATTATTGTGGAGCAGATCAGTATTTTTGAGGTTTGTTTTTAAAAGATTTTTGCATTGAAAATGCTTTATTGTGTTGATTAAAAACAGCTACCTATATTGTAGTAAGCTTTATGAAACACAAGGTAATTATTTTTTGGTTCAATTCAGAGGGTTATCTTATTTCATTTTGTAGAATTTGTCATTTGAAATGATGAAGTCTGACAGTATATTTTAAGTACCATTGATTTCTACCCCTTTCTGTTTTTGGCAGAAAGCAGATCCTATCTACACAATGAAACTTTACAAGGTGAGCTGTGAATAAGTTATGTTAAGAGTTGTGGTGTGAAAATTAATTTTTCATGCATTTTGTTAACTGAAGTCCTACAACTACCCTTTATTCTGTATGTTGTGGTTTGTTGCAATAGAGCTGCCCAAAGGGTATTCTTTACTGAAAACTAAGTGCCAAATGCTTGTAACTGAATTAAGAGAACAGCACTTATAAACAGCACACAAGATGCCCATCCGACTTGGAAATGGTTTTTTAAATGCAGCGCTTATTACCAGTGTTTTGCTTACTGATATTGCTCAAGAAGCTTCCTCACCTGGAAAACAGTGTGCAACATTCTTGCTTGACTTAAAAACAGCACACAGTAGCCTTGGTTAACCTTCAGCCAATGTGCATACTCTGATTTTGTCCGACTTGAAAACAGCACTCAAAAGAGTTAGGGTTATTGTTAAGTTTAGAGTTAGGGTTAAAATTAGGGCTAGCGTTAGAGTTAGGGTTAGGGTTAGGGTTAGAGCTAGGGTTATCTTCCTCGTGGACTTCCTGACCATTTTTGTGGACTTGCCGACTTTTGTGGATGTGTCGATTTTTTTTTTGTGGATGTGCCAACTTTTCTTGTGGACGTGCCGACATTTGTGGATTTGCTGACTTGTGGACTTGCTGACCTTTTTTTAAAATGTGTGTAATTTTTTATATAAAGAAGAGGTTTAAGTTGTAATTAGGTCAGAAGGATGGCATTTGACATAAATATTGTAGTTCTTTGGGTTAGAAAGTTGAAAAAACATTTTTTGATGAGTTACAATGTTTTTAAGTTCGCCACCATTGCTCTTCTTTTTTGGGGCTGTATCTCCAGTGCATTTCAAGGAATTTCTTTTGTTTTTTTTTTTCTAGCATACCTTGAAGCTTTGGCTACAGATTGGAACGCTCATTTTGGATTTTTCTGTCTTATACTAAAAGAAGTCTAGAAATGATATTTGGAGTCGTTTTTAGAGCATTTGGAGCAATCTACGCCATATAATGGGCATTTGGTTATCACTCTAATACCAAATCCTCATTATATGGCGTTAGATTGTTTCCAAATGCTCTTAAAACCTCCCCAAACATCATTTCTAGACTCCTTAGGTATAGGCAGAGTTTAAGGCAATTTGAAAATTTGACAAAAAATTGATACTCTGCCTATAGCTAAAAAGATCCTAGAAATGATGTTTGGGGAGGTTTTAAGAGCATTTGGAGGCAATCTATGCCATATAATGAGCAGTTCCTTCCTTCTGTGGCCGCCATCTTGGATTTTTTTTAAAGGGGTTGACCCATGATTGGTTATCATTTGGAGGATGAAAGTGTTCCCACTATACTACTTGCATATTGTACCAAAAATTGCTTACTCACCATTTCTGCTTTCGAATGAGGGTATTAATCTGAAACTTCGCAGCCTGCAGAAGGGTTTCATCAAGTAACCAACAAGACTCATTGTTGCTGTGCACAAGTTACTCATTTTAACACAAGTCAAACATGACCGGCAAGGTCACTGGCACCTTATTTAACTCTCTTTATAGTTGAATAGCTTCTGCATAGTGTTTTAACTACTTCTTGTCCGTCATTTTGTACGTGTTTTTCTGTAATTTTCGAGGGTTTGAGGTCAAATGCATCTAGTTATTCCATATAAGGGGTCACCATGCAGATATCGCTGGTCCACAACATTGAAGGCTCTATCTTTCATGTCACGCTTGTCACGCTAGCTGTTGTTTATTTGTAAACAATCACTCAGCTACAACTCGGT
This sequence comes from Pachyseris speciosa, assembly GCA_016490735.1. Classification (NCBI taxonomy): domain Eukaryota; kingdom Metazoa; phylum Cnidaria; class Anthozoa; order Scleractinia; family Pachyseridae; genus Pachyseris; species Pachyseris speciosa. Next base: position 329,773 of record JAEMWC010000826.1, on the reverse strand, counting down.
ACGTATTTATAAGTGTATTTTTCGAGCCATTTTCCACCTCAGAAACCCTCTGCCTGGCATCATAAAGTTGGGTTGGTGGGTAGAGGCAATCCTCCGAAAGAAGACGGAGGTGGGAAGCAATTTCACACCAAGTGAGCCACTGAAAGGTTTCGATCGAGTCATGGTGATTCACAAAGTGAAGTTGTGTCCCCTGCCATTCTGTAGATTCCGGGACCTGGCATGGCAATTTTGGTGAGTTTTGAGTTGTAAATAATGTAATCGGTGCAATAGTTTGCCAGCAGGACCGGGTGGCTCGACACTTATAAAAAATGTCTGAAATGGAAATTGGCGGACTAACATGCGGCAGTTATCCAAGTATATCCCAGAATTCCTTTGGGTCACAAATGCGAACTTGTCAGACCAGTGAGAGCAACTGAAATCAAATAGTGTTACCCAGGTTGGGCTAAGGAATTGAGCGGGCAAATTGGAACAGATTGCAAGAAGTTGAGTCGAAGTTTACTGCCAATGTAGACTCTCAGCTTGAAGAGGGATTTTTTGTCTTCAAAACTTCAAAACAAAATTGCTTATTTTTGGTGCTGTCCTAGAGCATTTTTTGGTTTTGCAACAGAATAAACAGTCATATTCAAGGAAAATCGGTACTTTTAATACATTTATGGAGTGATAAAGTCTAAGAAACTCAGTATTTGGCAATAATAATGGCCCATTTCAAACATAGTCCGGGATTTGGAAAAGTTACAGGTTTTCAAAACACTGGTCTTCAGCGACTGATAAATTGCAGAGCCAGACAAGAAAGAGTTAAGGGTGTAAAGTAGCATAAATACAGAGCAAAGAAAACATGTACTCACAGTTCTGAAGCTCTTGAGAATGGATACTTCATATTGTGGTCACTTAAATTTGTTTGAGTAGTAAAATGACTACTGCGCCACGAAAATATTAGCGAAAAAGCTCATATTTGCACAGATGGTTATGAAAGTGATAACCTAAGTGTGGCTATTATTAGAATTTTCCCTCCTTATCAATAAATACTTCTAAAAATTCAAACACTTATAAGTCAGTTAATTTGCAGTCTATAAAGCTGGTTTTCAAGTATGTTGTGGAGATGTAAAAGCTTTCTCTTCTGTTAAAATATAAACGGTTAACCTTTAAACCTTGCAATATGGTGTTGTTTCAAACATTACAACTCTTTGTGCATTTCCCGACCTTTTTGACAAAAAAGGGCAAAACTCAAAAACATTGAAAGCGTAAGACATAAAACTTTATATTTGTACTTTAATTGGTCAGAAATACGTTTACCTCGGCCTTTAGATAAAAAAAAGTAGCGTTAAGGGCATTAAAATAGACTTTAAAATTTTTGGAGATTTGCCAACCTTAGGAAAAAAAATTTGCGCTGTGCATAGGGTACCTTGTGTATGTTGCACGAAAACATGACTCACTTGAAATTGCAATATCTCCACTGAAATTAACGTTACAACATTGCCGTTTGATATTTGAGTTCTCTACATAATTCACTTTCTTATGTCAGAAGGAAAAACTTTGAGAAAATGATACAGCTTAGAAATATTTAACTAAAAACAAGGGTTCCGTCACTTTTGTGTTGCCAGGCCGAAACACACATGACAAACTTTGAATGCTTATATCTTTGAAATCCCAATGAAAAAGCTTCAAACTTTCACAAAATAGAAAGCATCTCAAAATACATCTTATATTAAAAGAACAAAAGCGAAGCTCTAAGTTGAAGTAAATAGGACCGTTTTAAAATTTTCAGAATTTTTGTGGATTTGCTGACATTTTTACATGTTAAAGCTGAATAAATCAAAGAGAAAAGAAGGTTAAGTAAAACAAACAACATTTTTAGATAAAAGACGTAATGCTATTGAATATACTAAAAATGTAAGGCAAAAAAATGCATTTAAGTAGGTAAAAATTAACTTAACCCATTGGCACCCGTGCCGGCCAAAACCGGCCGTAAAAAACTCCCATGCTTCAAAACATTGCAACTTTCTCAATCGCACGAATATTGCCTTAACTGTTAGTTGTGAGCACGAAATGGAATGCCCTTTAAATTTGGATATCCAATAAATGCAAGAAATGTAGCGAATTTTACCAAATATGGCCTTTTGAGTTTGGACAAGAACGAAACTGGCCGTTTTTAACGTCAAAGAGAAACGACAAAAATGCCCCTTTTTGCCTTCATGTTTTTTAGGGAAATCATCGTCGAAAAACCAAAATTCAACCATCATAATGAAATTCAGTCCTTTTTCTAGCTTAGAAATGACTTTTTTTGTTCATATTCTTCTCCCGAGCGTAGATACAGCCTTTTGTTCCAGTGCATTCGGGCCTTCCCGACATTTTCAACATCTTGAGCGCATTGCATGCTGGGAACTAACGAGAATTTTTGACAGCGCCCGTTCCTTCCCCCAATTCTTTCACATATAAACTAAGTCTACAGCCACTCCGACCTACCGCCAAAATTTCCTGCTCGTGGTCATCTTCAGTACACAGAAATTCCAAAATATGTGGCGGTAGGTCGAGAAATTCATCAATAGTCGAGTCCCAAAGGTACTAAGTGTTCGACCGGCCAAATTCCCAGTTCGTCGAGTAACAAGCCAAATTCAACAACAAAGTACATCACCTTGCTCGATTCTTTGAGAAAGTGGACTCTTAGCTACCGTCATGCTTAATGATGCTCATCAGGCAGCCGCTAAAGATGAAAAATGGCTGTAAATTTAGCAGAAATCGCAAGCAAACCGAACTTGGGCCATTGTTGTCGCTTCACGGATAAAAAATAGCTACGTCAAAATGACGTTTTCAGAAACCTTGAGCCTCCAGTGGCTTAGGACAGCACCACTTTTCCCTGGTAGTTCAAATAAAGAGTCACGAATTGCTATTCATCGTTTATAGGTGGAAAATCACTCCGAAAATGTAAAAACCTGCGGTAGTCAATGGGTTAAGATGAATCGTGGATTTGCCGACCCGTACTAAAAAGTTTACTTTTGAAAGGAACAGTGATTTCTGTACAATACTTGGTCCTAATTTTACGAATCTTTCACCAAAACTTGCCTCTGGGTATCTAGTATTTTACAAAATTTTTCCAAGTCAAAACTTCAAAACCCTGATTTTACAAGAATTTTTAAAGTGGTTACGTCAACAAAAATGAGTTGAATCTTTGTTTCTGAGCTTTTGGTCACATAGTCGACATGCAACTCTACATGACATTTTGGAAAGGGATTTTCTAAAATAAACGCTAAATCCGAAAAAATCTTTATTTTACCTATTATTCTGGCCGATTACAACTTTGTAGTGGATTTGCCGACTTTCTGTTATTCACTGGAAAATATATCCAATTTTGGGGGGAAAACAAGAAAACCACACATACAGTGTCAAAGACAATACAATTCTTTTGCTTTCTACTCAATTACAGCTTCTGGGCACATGATTTGACATTTTTATTTGTCATCTGAAAATCGCAGGTTAAGAGGTTGGACAATCCCCAATGAGGAAGGTAATTAGGGTTAGGGTTAGAGCTAGGGTTAGGGTTAGAGCTAGGGTTAGAGCTAGGGATAGGGTTAGGCCTAGGGCATTGCAAACGTTAACGTTAACGTTAAAGTAAGCGTCACATTTTGAGTCTCAATCAGCTTAAAGGGTTCCTCCGAAATGAAAAGAGTGCACAGGTTTCTTGGTTGACTCTTAATTATTTTGGAAAGGCTTTGGCCGATATAAGTAAAGTGCTGAAGAGGGTGATTTGGTTGAAAACGGCTTACAGCAGGTCAGACTTGATTCCAACTCAGTGTTCAAAAAGCCTGCTGTTGGCTGAGAAATATAATAAAATATTAAAGATGGCTGTTTTTACTTGAAGATAGATTTTGGCCAATGCCAACAACTTCTGTTCATGAGCAACACCAAAAATTCAAGTTAACGATGTTCAAGGGCAAAATAATGAGTTTTTCCCGTTGGTTTCTGCTTCAAAACAGAGCTTTGACTGGCATTTCACGTGCTTTGGTCGTTTGAAACGATTTTGATGGGTTCATTTTTGTTGTCAAATGGAACCAGTGGAATGAAAATCGTATGACAAATCAACGTAAATGACGACAGTGAAAAAAATGGAACAAAATACTTCACTGTTTTTGTTGGCTTCAGATTGGCTTCAAAACGTACGTATTTGCATAAGATGTGAAATTTAATCCCTATTGTCTGTCAACGAATTCATTTTCATCGTCAAGTGGAAAATATGGAACTAAAATGGTATTAAAATCAAAGTAAATGATGACAGTTCAAGAATTTGGACAAAAAACTTAACTAGTTCTGAGTGCGGGTCTCTAATTAGCTGTTTATGAACTGTCACTCTATTTCTCAGGACATCACCTGTTTCTCTATATAATATTGTCCACATCCTGCACATGTTATTACGTAAATCAAGAACTGCCCCTCAACAAACTTGATTTATGTAATAACATGTGCAGGATGTGGACATAATTATATAGGAGAAACGGGTGATGTCCTGAGAGATAGAGTGGCAGTTCATAAACAGCAAATTAGAGACCTGCACACACGTATGCTAGGAGTCAGCAAGCATATTGATGAATGTGCTGCGGGATTGACACCTCAGTTCACTATCTTTCCGTTTTATAAGATTCTCAGCCCCTCAGAGGGCATGAGAAAGAACAAAGAGAGGTTTTTTATTTTGAAGTATAAACCCATTCTTAATGATTTGAATTACGCTAATTGCTTGCGTGCGCTTAGAATTACAATAACCATTATGATTGTAATTACAATTACATCTGTGACACAATAAGTCAATAAACACACTTTGCTATGCCTGAAGAGCCACAACAGTGGTGAAATGTGTAGCGCAAAAGCAAAGTAACAGAAGACTTTTGTTTTTCATTGTTTTTAGTATCTTCATTCGACACAGAAGTTTACAGTTTCTTTATATATATATATATATATATATATATATTAAAAACTGAATTACGGATATCAGATTTCCAGCATTTTTATTGGCTAGCTGGACACAGGCTCTCAGCTCATATACCTGCACTACATTATATGGTCAATCAATGCTTCAGCAAACAGAGAAAGCTCAATAAAATTTTCCCTCGAAACGGCAGCCCATACTGAAAACATTAGCTGTCTTCGAAGCGGAATTAACAAGAGAAATTTTGAAACTGGAACTAAAATACAAATGGAATTAATCTTTTCATTGCTGAGTCAGTGTCTTAGAACGACAAGAAGCAGTGCTGGGGTTGTTTTTAAAAATTTCTTGCAGCCCAGAGAAAATGTTCCGGGCTGTTGATGTTTAGTTAATAGCAAAATGCACTCTCATTTGCTGAAAAGCCGTAAGAGTTTTGAACAAGAAGTGTCGACGAGCCAGTCTATTCAAACCAAACTGAACAAACAACAACTTCAGCTACAATTTGCAGCAAGAAGCTTATTCACTATTGAAAATCTTCCAATGAGTTAACACACATTTAAAATGTTCTGACCTGCACTCGATCCAACGTATCAATCACCAGCTTCAAACTTTCAATGGTTACAAAAAAGATGTTTTGTAAAAATGAGAAGAATCGCCGTTCTTGTTATTTTTGTTATTCTGTTACGGCCACGAGTCCAGTTTGTGTGCCATGCATCAAAACAGATTTCTAGAAGCCATTTCTTAAAGCATAAGCTGAATATTTCTCTTGCTTTTCCCTCAGGTGTCTTGTTTCTGACCAGGTTTGGTGAGACAATGTTCAAGTTCGTCAAAATAAACTTATATTGTGTCTTCATTTTGATCAAATTCGCACATGGCACCATTGTTTGCATGGATGGACTGCAAATTTGCTCCTTCGGCTTCTACATCTGTGTGAATGCCATTCTATCTGTTTTCATCAATGAAGGATTATTTTTTACGAAACCATTGATCATTTACAACAGCCCAGAGCAAATAAACTTAGGACTTTTTCCAAAAGTGAAACCTGTGCGTTGTTCTTGGACACTTTCATTGAATTAATTCAACTTTGCAAAGGAACGTTGCAACACACCGAAAGATTTTCGCGCCCTTTTTGTTAATCATGTGATACACAAATGTTTCCTTTTTTGATCTTTTTTCGGTTTCCTCTTTCTCTGGGTTCCTTTTTTTTTTCACTATTTTTGTACAGAATCCAAATTATATGTTGCAGAGTTTTAAATAAAACAATTAGTCTACTCGGGCTTGCTGGATATGAAATGATTATAACCAACTCGGCGCTACGCACCTCATTCATTGTTTATCACTTCATATCCAGCGCACCCATAGGCAGAATAACAAGGTTTACACAAACAATGGACTCCCAGCAGAAGGATCCGAAGGATACTGTACCACCATGTGAATTTGTAGATAAATATGGAGTAAGGATGGTGGGGCGAACTTCTAACTGTTCTGACGAAATGTAATAACGTTTCAGCTGATCAGCCTTCTTCAGATTAAAAATTGTAAAAACTAAAAACTAAAAACTATTTACAATGGTTGTGCTTGTCTGAAGTACTGGTTTATATAAGTCAGATAATTAACATGTGCAGAAAAGGTGTAAATTACAGGTAGAGTGATAGAGGTTATGCAACCGATTCAACATAACAAATTCCCCGCCAGTGGCCTCTGAATAGTCGAGACTAGAGTCGTAACAAATTCCCAAGGCAGGGCCCTTAGACAATGTAATAATTTTCCTACTGAGGGCCCCTGAATGGCACATATTTCAAAAAAAAATAACGGAATCCCCCAATGGAGCCCTTGAACGCAAAAGCAATCACATAACCTCTGAAACTATTTACAACAAAATAAGGAATAAAAAAGGAACTGGACAAAAAGCAATTCATTTACCGAGCAAGAACATGTGAAAATTGAAGTTAATGTGATTTTTATTACATTGTTTAAGGCGTTGAGGTAACTTTAAACATAAACCTCCTCAAAGAAAGCCAGTTTCGCATACTCCGAAAGTGTCAAGAAAAATTTGATTGCTTCGTCTATGAAATGCTTTTCATCAAGGAACATAGTCCAAGTTTAAACACACAAACTGATTCCATCCATGCGATAACTTTTTACTTGAAAGAACATTCCAACACTTTGATTTCTTATGTGATTGTTCTATTGTTTTTACTTAGTATTTATTCTTATCACTATCATTTTGACTTGGTAATGATGTTAGCTCAACGTCGAAACATCGTCGTTTTTTAAAAAACTTTCTTAATAATTATGTTTCTTTTAAATATTTTATCGCAGTTTTTTATCGTTAAATGTTTTAAAAAATCGCTTATATATTTGTACATTTAAATACAGTTTAAAGTGCTAAAAGTTGCATAATCGATTAACAAGTGACAAAAGAATATAGTGCCAATAGTTGCATAATGCAACTAAGAAAAACAAAAGAAAGTATTAATTAATAATAGAATCCCTACATTAAAACTTTCAGAACATTGCGGTACAAATTCTAAGTAAAAAGGCGGATGGCGTATTGCAAAACAAGCAACCCTCATTAATCAACGTAGCAAAATCCCCAATGCAAGCCTCTGAAACACTGCTGTGCCACGATTCAACAAATTCCCTGAAGAAGCCCTCAAGGAAGCCTACTGGAGTGCTCAGTTATTCTCATTGGCACTTCTGATATTATACTTCTGATTTATAAAAAGGTTAAAAAATGTAAAAATTTAATAAAACGTTTTGGTCAAAGACCTTCTTCAGTTACTACAACTTTTGAATAAAAACGAACCTTAAATAAGATTAAAGTGCCAGTGATTAGGTAACTATCAAATAAGGTACAAGATGACAAAAAAGAGCAGAAAAGGTGCTAATTAATAGCCAACAAGAAAACAAAACCAGCAAAACAAAACATACTGAATAAAAGATGTCACTATGAAAACAATTAACAAAAGATGAGAGAAAAGTAAAAACTAAACGGGTTAAAAGAATACGATAACTGAAGAAGCATTGCGGCAAGTATTAGAAACAGATGACTGAAGAAAGGCAACCCACCTATATAGTGCAGCAGCCCAGAAAGAAGACAAAATAAATGAACTATATTTTTTGCAGGCTGTTGAAGATCCAAAATCTTTTGGCCTTAAAAATCATTGGAGCTGCAGAAAATTTGTTTCAACTACAAAAATTGTCAGCGATTGTGAGTTCAAAAGGCCGCGAGTAGATAACTCCAGCCGTTCGAATGGGTAAGAATTTTCTCTTGCCGTGCGAACAGCTGCATATTTTTTGACGATTGTGCAAGCGGATGAAGTTTTATTGAATGGACAACTGTTTCTTACCTTGGGTGTCAGAGGTTATTTTTGTTTTGTTTGAAAGAGGGCATCTTAGCCATGCGAACACATGCTACTTTTTCTTTTCAGTTTCAGCTCGCTTCAAGGTTCGACAGACCTGCACCTTTCTTTACTTATTATTTTCTAGTTATTTATTTATTTATAACAGACATGTTCAAATGAAAAAAACAAAGAGAATAATTTTCAGCTCATATTTTTTTAATATCCCTGGCATGACTTTTTGTAATAGGCAAGGGTCTAAAATCGTCACCAATTTCACATTTCGCAAACTACAGATTTTCGTGTCACATGTTGAACGCACTCCCCTAATCTCTGACAACTCCTGTATAAAGTATGAAGTAACAGTGAAATTAAACCTTTGACATTTCTGAATGGTAGCCCACACATGTACCCTATGGGTACCTATTTTTATAATAGCAACAACGATTTTATATAGTTTGAATGGTCTTGGCATTTTAAATTTTTAAGATAACTTTTAGGAGATTTTTAGTAATTTGTAAATTAGTGTAATTTATTATTTATTATAATATAGCTCGCGCATGTTTTCATTGAAATCAAGTGTGCCTTATGAGAGTACAAAGCATGCGGATGATGCCATTTGTCTGCGTGTGCAGTTTCAAAATCATTACAAATATGGCATTTTTCACAATTCAAACAATAAACTTCTCGATTAAAACAGTACAGTCCTAAAATAGAATTGACGACACGAATTTTAAGTGCTGCTTCTTTTAACTGAACAGTTTTAACCGCCCGTTAAAAAGAATTTTTATAACGACACAGTGTTGACAAAACATGACTACGATCAGTGACGCCATTCCATGCACGCAAGCTGAGAATCAAATTTGCTCAGTTTTCTCACAAATTGAAACGAATTTAGCTACAAATGTGGGAAAAACTATATTATAAAACAAACAAAAAAGCCTTAACCGTCCTTGGTTCTGTTATGAGGCACTCAAGCAAGTGATGAGAGCACTCAAGAAGTAGTTAAAAGCACTCGCTTGCGGCTCGTGCTTCTTCCTACTTCTTTCGTGCTCTCGTCACTTCCTTGCGTGCCTTATAACAGAATAAAGCACAGTTAAGGCTTTTTTATTTGTTAATTATTTAAAATTGTAGTTTTAGTTTTAGATGCACGATTCCATAAGCACTAGCTTTAACTACCAATTTGTGCTGAAATAAAGTGTATGTATGTATGTATGTATGTATGTATGTATGTATGTATGTATGTATGTATGTATGTATGTATGTATGTATGTATGTATGTATGTATGTATGTATGTATGTGTACCTGTTCTAATATGTATGATCGATAACCTTTTAATCTTCTGATACCAAAAATTAATTGTAAAAAGGTCTTTCAACTTTAATATGCTCATGATGGAGATCAATTTTTTTCCTTTTCTGTTGGAAGAGTTGATCAGATTTGCTGGTGAATGTTTTACCATTAGGGTGCTGTGTATATTGGAAGCAAATCCAGTGTTGTGAAACTTCCTGTGGAACAGTGTAGTCAATACCAGACCTGCAGGTAATATAAAAGATATTTATAAGCCACCAAATATTTTTTTATTGGCCTGCAACTGCATGGTTGAACTTGTTAATCATACATTATGATCAGTATTCTCCTGTTAAACCTGGGAAATTAACCCAAAGACATGCATCACATAAGTGATAGTCAACTCTTAGTAATTAAAACTAACAGTTGTTTCAAGGCAGTGGAAGAAATTGTTTGGCAATTTCAATGGTAAGATTGTTGAATGCTGTTAATGCCATTAATGTGTTGAAAGTAAGACTGTAGACATGGTAACACACCTGTCTAAAATAGGGACCACAAGCCTAACATTTCAGCATCATACTTGCACTTTCAGCCTTACAGTACATCCGACATGCACTTTAGGTCAAACTATATGAAGGATGATGAATGCAATGGCTACTTTTCTGCTTAAAAGAGATTTGCTGTAAAAGGGGATATAAAGTTTAAGTTTAATATGCCATGTGCCATTAACCAGTTTTGTTTTATCGACCCTGAGTTTCTTTATAGTCCAATTACAAAAATAGATGAGAAACTACAGAGAAAAAATAATTTCTTGTGCTTGTGGAGTTGAGTTTATGTTGCAGTATTGTTCCTCTGTAGTCAAGACAACACAATCCCTATTATTATGCATTGGTATCACTATCTTAATTTTGATTGGCTAAAAACACACAATTTTCTGGCACTGTTTTTGTTATGTCATACCTACATGCAATAGGTTTTATACATGCAGGTACATCATTTTGTAGACAATAGTTTTACACATGAGAAACACATTGTTTTGCTGAAGCTTTTCTGGAATTTTATTGCAGACATTTTACCAAAACAGGTCTGAGTTCAGTCAAAAGTTTAATTTTAAGTTTTAAAATATGTTTTGGAGTGGGTTTTTGTAAAATTTTGCTGGAAAGTTTCGGACTGCACTGGAACTCTTAGGTTTAAGCTTACAAATAAAGTTGTTTACAAGTTGACATAGCATGTTTTCTTGTACACGCTCTTGTTTTTACAAATACTCAAGTTTATGCATAATAAAAACAATATTATTGGATTCAGTTTTTGCATGAAAGCAAGAACTATCTTGGCCTTGGTTTGTGTAATCTGCTTCAATCAGCCTTCGGCTTTGGCAAAAAAAAAAAAAACACAAACCTCGGCCATGATAATTCTCACTATCATGCTCAACATCATGGAATAATTGTTAAGTGGTTTACTCCCATGCTAGTCTAGTGATGTCAAACATCACTTGAAGCAGATTAACAATTAACAGTTAACTTTTGCAAAAATGTATGCCATACAGAATGTAGAACACTAGCACAATCATGGTTATTGGTCACTTGTGGTGCCTCTGATGGAGTATAATATATGCAGGTTTTAAGATCTACATAATCAGTATTACCTCATCAACTTTCTGTACAAGACAATTAATGTCTTTATATCTGTTTTTATTATGTAGGACCTGTATTTCTAGTTTGGATCCTTACTGTGGTTGGGGTAACAACAAATGCACAACATTTGAAAAGAAAGAAGGAAGGTACATTTGTGTATGGTGTAAGAATTTCATGGTCTTGGTGGTTTGTATGTGTGAAGGCTATTTTACACTCTGACCCCACATTGCATTTATTTTTGTCCATCTTGATTTTCTAGCTTGTCTTTAAAATATTAACAGTATGTTAAGGAACTGGAATCCATAACCAATTAGTTTCTTGTACATGGTGTTTGACGATTTTATCCTCCTTAAAGCCTTGAGTCACCAAATCACAGTCATTGTGCTTAAGGCATAACCTTGATGTGTAAAATGGCAGGTCATATCAGGTAAATCATGATTTGAGCTTCTGGCAGTGGTAGTTTTTTTCGGTGTTAAGTGTTTGCTGCTCACCCTGAAGGAGGCCAGTGTTCTTTAAATAAAGTGCAGTCTCTTAGCACAAACGTAAATCATTACGATAGCAGGCCATGACGAGGAAGGCCTGCGTCCCCTTTAAGAACACCTGAAGAGAGTGTATTGTTTGTGCCAGGTAACAAGTCTTAGGAAGTCCTTAGCACCTGCGACTGCCTTGCCAACCTTCCCATGCCTACACTGTCCCAAGTGTGCATCTTACCAAGATTGAATTAGCTAGTCACATATCGGCCCACCAATGAAGACTGCACAATGTTTGACACCAGGGTATCAATGGACAGTCAACATTTAATGCATGTTTAGTATTTCCTTCGCAAGTGAGTTGGTGGAATACTTTTCCACCTAAAGGTCTTCACAGCTGCACCAGTGATACGTTTATCAAGTAATATCATGTTGACTGCCTTGTGTACAATAATTATTAGTGCCAATATCCTATTGCCTTACTTTTCACAGTAACTGGGCACAGGACATCACTTATGGAAACTTTACTAAAGTTTGTCCACAAGGTAAAAGTATTTACATTGCTGGTGTTTCAATAAAATCTCATCTTCAGCAAAACATTGTGAACTAACCTCCAACAAAACAGTTCATACCAACCTACTCGTAAAGCAACACAAAGTGCATGCAACTGAAGCAGTTCACATTTAACACTTGATGACTGGTTCCCAAAACAAGTGTAGTCCTTCTTGGATGAAAATTGTAGGCTTTCTGAACTAATGGAAGTCAAAAAGCACATAAAAATGCTTCAAAACGAATTATTTATTTCATTTAACCTTGCTTCTGTAGAGCTTCCAACGTGTTCACTGATAGTTGCCAAGGAGACGGTGGGAGGGACAACTTCTCTGCTTTGTCAAGGAGAGCGTGGAATACCACTTCCTCAAATTACCAAGTGGACAAAAGACTCCAAAGTTGTTACTGGTGACAGAGATTACCAAATTACACCAGGAAAATTACAGTTTCAGGGAGTTCTAGAAATTCTCAACTTTGGAATGAACCACCTGGGGGTCTATGAGTGTTTTGTGAGCAATAAGCTTGGATCCTCCTCGTGTGTTATGAATATCAGTGGTAAGCAAATGTACCACAGAGGATTTGTGAGGGTACATGTGACTGGCCTTACTAGCAGTGATAAATCAATCAGTTGAAGGATAGTGGTAAACAGGTTTTGTTCAATTAGTATGTGTTACCTATTACGGGTTTAGTTAGCACGCTTTAATCTCTTGGCTGCTGCAAACTATAGGTAGTACTTGTCTACTTGTAGTATGGCATGTAATGAATAGAACAAGGTATTTTTCTAACTGAAAATTTCAAATGAGAATCAGAAGCTAAGAACGTGCTTTCAAACAAAGATTCTCGATCTTCAATCAGTCGTTGGAGTTAATGGAACCATCGCAATCCAGTGTTGTATGTTTCCTTTCTCCCTCCTTCCTCCCATCTGCTTTCTTTCCCTGTTTCTTTCTTTCATTCTTTCTTTTGGAGACGAGAGCAAGTTTTAGGGTGTGTTCCTTTCGGAGAATCCAAAATTTGCGTTCCTTTCGACAAATCCAAATCTGGATTTCGGATCTAATGAATCCTTTCTGAGAAAAGATTCACTGGATCCGCGATCCGCGATTCTAAATCCAGATTTTCAGATTTGTGATCTGCTCCGTTCCTTTCACCAGTGGATTTGAAATTAATCTCATTTCCCAGCGGTTTTTCCTGTTTAGGTATTGATTGGTATATGACAACCATCGATCGCTCCCATTGCTTCAGGAAAACGTTTTATCTCTTCAGATTTGTGATTCTCTTGTAAGCCCTTGACCAGAGGAAAACTCCATAAATTGCTTAAAAATATTACGGCAATCACTTTAGAAATTCGCCTATAAACACGACAAAGCACTCCACCTTGTCACGTCAAATCTATCTGCCTCAGATCGAAGGCTTTCGTGGTTTCCGCAGACTTATCAAGTCAAAAGTACTTACTTTCGAAGTGGGTTGAGCTGATGCGTTAAGGCAGGTACCACGTGCAGCTGCTATAATCGTTCCAAGCTGTCGACTGTTCGCTTAGACATTCGAAAGTGACGGCGGAAAGTTTGCAAGCTCTACTGTGACACAGTAGACTCCAGGTAATTTTGAATTATCGCGCCTTTCTTCCTGATTCTGTGTGAGTAACGCCAGGACGTACCTCGTCAAGCACAAGAGAGCTCGACATTTGTTTGACGCTGTATTCAATGAATATGCGAGGTTGCTGTAGTTACACAACCCTTTTTCGGATTTTGTGTGAAATCTGGTGAATCTCGGATCAAAAATCCGTTTTTGGAAAGGAACACACCCTTAACGAAGGAAACTTTCCCCAAACGTGATCTGTGTTACATTAATTAACCGGTTTCAATGTACTGTAAGTGTTGGAAAACTGCCTTGTTTTGTCATCCAGTTATTGTTTTTTCTGCAGTTTGTGTGGATCGGTTAGGTTTCCTTTAACAGTACTGCAACACTAAGAAGCAATATCCCTTTCCTCTCTCGGTAACTGATATTTTATTTCGTTATCGCGCTCAGGAACATTACCAGTTATCACATCTGCTCTGGTGAAGGTCAATCGTACATCCCTGTTTGTTTGTAATGCCACTGGTCTGCCTGCGCCACATGTTGCTATCTATAAAATCATTGGTGACACCAAGCATGTGATTAACTCTCACCAAGTCCCTATCACCACAGAATCTGGTCAGCGCTCTTACTACTGTGTCGCTCAAAATCAGTTTGGATCAACGTTTGGAAAGACTTTCAATTTGTATGGTAAGTGGTATAACATACAGCAAGAAAAATAAAAGAGTGAAAAATGTGCCATGGTTGTCTTAAATTACAGTTCAGCTTTTACACAGTATGGCTTGAAAATGTAGGACATAATTTCAGTCACTACTGAGGCCTTCCAAGGGGTGGTCTGGTGTCGCTTTGTCGCTTGTTTATGACTCTGTTTCTCGCTTGTTTCGTTGGGGGCAAATGTCGCTGTCGCAAAGAAAACAAAGAGGAATGGAAAGTGAATTGTCGCTGTTCGCAAATTGTCGCGAGTTTTCTGCCAATTTCTGTCGGTTTTCGGTGTTTTGGGAGACATTTGTCGCCTGTTTTTTGGAGCCATTTTGCTTGTCGCTTCTACCCTTCTATCCTCATTACATTACATTACATTACATTACATTACTGCTGCCGTGGGCCGAGATCCTCAGCCCTAGACAACAAATGAAGAATGCTTTTGACTTTGTAGAATTTGTGCATTCTCTACTCAGCTGTATGAAAGGATACCAACAAATCAGCCAATGGAGAAGCATTCCACTAGTAAATAACAGAATGCTCCTAGTGTCGCTATGCTGCAGAAGTCATCACTAAGGACTAACCAGAAGGAGCCAAGAAAAAATAACCTGTAACAGCTCGCATAACAATGTGCTGTAATTTTTGACAGATAAGCAAGTGAAAGCTGAGTTGAGACTCACAAGTGAAGAATGGAGCTCTGATCTTTCTGATGATACATCAGAAAAGTTCAAAACTTTGGCAGCTGAAGTCAGAACTGCGGTATGTTTGGATAGCCATTCACCAGTTTTGTATTGTGTGTTTTCAGCATGTCCAGTCATTTACTAAAATGCCAAACCACACTCGTGTTCATACTTCACTGTCGCCCGCCTCTCCCCTCTCCCCTCACCCCTCTACTCTCACCTTGCCAAGCATCTAAAGTTTGGGTGTCGTGTAACCAGCCCAAACCAGGGTCTTCTCGAGGGAGAAAGGGAGGGGTCCTGACACCACTCGGTTGTTTGCTTGTTTGTTTTTTATTGATCTCCTTCTTGATGTACTGTTTTTTTTTTGTAGGTGAGAGAAGTCTATTCCAAAAACCCTGCCTTTGTTGATTTTGAGGAGATTTCATTTAGGTAAGTTAAGTCCTTGATTATCGAATAACCCAAAAGTTTTTCGCATTTTACCACGTATTGGTTGGACAAAAAAGCAGTTGGAGTTAGCGGGTGAAATGGGGGTAGGGAAGAGAAGATACTGTTGAAGTAATGAGGCATTTACCAGTTTTAGTCTCCTTCTCCCATTTCGCTGTTGGACCTGCGTTGTGGGTATGCGTAATTTAGTTTCAATGTCGTAACCAGATAAAAGTCAACGTTTTAAGGGCGAGTCGTTTATTTTTGTGCTTATAGCTGTTCCCTAAACACGTTTAGGCAAGGCCAATTGTGATACCTCTAAGCTGTTTAGAGTACCTCCGAACAAATAAGTGCAGTGTACTAAGAAAAGGCACAGTTTAAGTTCTCTTCCTTAAGGCGCCAGAAATAGTTTCAGAACAACTGACTTCATATGTTGTGTTTGTGCCACATTCGCAGTAAAGGGAGTGTAATCTGTAAACTGACGCTGGTCTTTGCTGCTGACCCTTTGAACACAAACGATGAGCTGTTAACAGACTTGCAAGCTCAAGTATCCACTGGTAAAGTGGGGCTCTTCACCGTGGATAAGTTTCATCCGGTTAACTTCGAACCAAAAGTTGGTAAGATAATTATGACCCTTAACACCTGGAGATGTAGCGTTTTGGGGTTGCTTTGTTTTATCCTATTTCGCTTTATTTCCTTTTCAGTTGTTCTACTCACGTCACCAAGGAAAGTAGTTACTGTTTAAAAAACCGCAAGACGGCAAAAACCGAAATCGTCCAATGAAAGAATCATTCCCAGAAAGAATGCCTGTAACTAGCCTTCTCGTCATGCATCCATGTTGGCCTCGTGTGTTTTCTAGTCCAACTGACGGCTGGCAGTCATTATTTTCTGTAGCGAAGCTAGCAATCTTAAACATAAACATCCTCATGTTATGACGCTTTTCCTTGCACTTACGGCACGGTTATAGAATCATTCAGCGTGTAGCTTGTAAACGTTTCCCTAAGATCCACGTTTGGTGGATCAAAAACTGAGAACGAGTTGTTCTTGTGACTTGCCTGAAAATGCAACTTCTTGCCAAATATCGGTAAATAAAATGCCATCAGTGAAAACTGGCTCATTGCAAATGGAAAGAATTAGAATTCCAGCAAAGAACATTTCGATTAATTAGAACAAGAACAGATAATTACAAGTAACCTTTCTGTCAAAATTTTGAGACCATTTTTGAGACTCTTCCTCACGATCGCTACGATCCTCTAAACGCTTACTTCTAACCACACGGTTTGTCAAATCCGTCAGCCTCATCACCGAAACACTTGGGAACTCTATCCCAGAAGACATAAAAGCGGCCGGTCGCGTTCACACATTAGACGTAAGTCTAAAGTGAAGACATTATTTGGTGAGACGTCTTGTTGATTGGATGCCATCTCTTACCATTTTTGTTTTAAATACGTTAAGTACCGGTACTTATAAACAATTTTATAACCGCATGTAATCTCCTACAAATGAAAAGCGCATTGAGTATCAGAAATGTGCTATATTATTATTATTATTATTATTATTATTATTATTATTATTATTATTATTATTATATTCGATTCTCTCCAGTTGTCGGGTGTTCTACTGGGTAGTGTTGATTGTGTCTCAGCAACTCCCCGTAGCTTAGAGACACAACACTTTCCACAACAGGTGAGCAGTTCCAAGAATGGCCTATAATTGTACACTTCCAAGGAAATCAGGTACATCTAGCTTGCCAAACCAGGTCTTTGCGCTTTTCGATATGCTTCCAAGAGCACCAATCACGATAGGTATTACTGTGACTTTCGAGGCTCCATGAATCCTTCTGATTTCAAATGCTAGGTCCTGGTGCTTTTCAACCTTCTCCTCCTCAGTCCTGATGATGTTCTGGTCCGCTGGCACAGCTATGTCAAGAAGTGTCCATTTCTGTGTGTCTTTATGCACTAGAGTAATATCTGGCCGATTATGCTTCAGCACTTTGTCTGTGTAGATAGTCATGTCCCAGGTAATCCTCACTTCTCCATTTTCTGCGATTGGGAAGGATTGATGGTCATACCACTTGTCAGTACACTCTATCCCATACTTCCTGCCATCTCCCAGTGTACCCGCAGAGCCACCTTGTCGTGGCGCTTCCTATACTCTCTCTGGGCAAGCTTCTTGCATCCACTGACAATGTGTCTTACTGTTTCAGTGGCTTCTCCACACAATCTACACAGTGGTGTCTCTGAGGTCTTATCTATGATGTACTTGATCGAGTTTGTTCTTAAAGCTTGTTCCTGAGCAACCAGAAACAAACCTTCTGTCTCCTTTTTTAAGAATCCATTCCTAAGCCATCTCTAAGACTCCTCTCCAGCTTCATGTGATATTTGTTGGACAAACTCTCCATGTAGGGCTTTTTCCTTCCAGTTTTTAACTTTCTCTCTCCCTCCTTACGCACTCCTCGATGCCAATCAGTCCTCTTCCCCCTTCCTTTCTCGGCAGGTACAGCCTCACAACATTACTCCTGGTGTGCAGACAGCCATTCATTGCCAAGATCTTCCTAGTTCTTCTATCCATGCTCGCTACCTCCTCCATTGTCCAGTCCACAATCCCCGCACTCTAGCGTACAACACCAACAGCTCAGGTATTGATATCACCGATCAACTTTCCTCCATTCAGTTTTGATCTACACAACTTCTTGACTCTTCTGATATACCCCGATGTTATCTTGCCTTTCATCTTAGTGTTGAGAGTCTGGTCCAACTGTAAGATGCCAAGGTATTTGTAGCCTTCTTCCTCTTTTTCCCCGGTGTGCTGGTCGTCGGGTAGGTTTATTCCACTACTGCCAACTTGTCTTCCCCTTCTAATTTCCAGGACAGCACACTTGTCTAGCCCAAACGACATCTTAATGTCTTGCGAAAAGATCCTTAGTACTTGAATAAGTGAGTGTAGTTGATCTCTGCTAGCTCCATACAACTTCAGATCATCCATGAATAGCAGGTGGTTAATGGGCTTCATGTCCTTTGCCAGTCTGTATCCAGCTCTCATCTTTCGTATTACTAGGGTATTATTATTATTATTATTATTATTATTATTATTATTATTATTATTATTATTATTATTATTATTATTATTGTTGTTGTTGTTGTTGTTGTTGTTGTTGTTATTATCGTCCATTCCCTATAGACTCAGGCAGGATATTCGGCCTGGTTAAGTCCTTGGGAGCGGGTTACAACAAGTCACCACGGGTCCCAGGTCTCTCTTTTCCTTCTTACAGGGACAGTACTTTCTTTAGTATCTTTGCTGTCCTCAGCAATACTGTTTTCTGGATCACTTCCAACCTCACGTTGACGCCGATTCGCTTCATGTACTCCTTAAAGTTGACTGATATTGCTCCAAGGGCCCCAATAACAACAGACACTACAATGACTTTTCGCATATGCCAGACCTTTGGAATTTCATCTTTCAATAGTTGGTATTTCTCTAACTTCTCAAGTTCCTTATCTTTCGCCCTGTCATCACCTGGGATGGCAACATCAATTATGACAACCTCTCTCTCCTTCTTATCAATAAAGACAATGTCTGGTCTTCTTGCCTCGATTTTCCGATTATTATTATTATTATTATTATTATTATTATTATTATTATTATTATTATTATTATTAATCAAATGAAGAATGATCCTCGCAGTTGTGAACGCAATTTATGCAATTGCGAAAAGAAGCCTGAAAAAAAAATTCAGGACTTCAACGGGGTTTGAACCCGTGACCTCGCGATTACCGGTGCAATGCTCTAACCAACTGAGCTATGAAGCCACTGATGTTGGGAGCAGGTCAATTGTGGGTTCTTATGTTCCCGTGAAAGAAATGAGTGTGAATGATATATGAATTGAATCATATATGAACTGCGGAAATGAAATCAAATGAAGAATGATCCTCGCAGTTGTGAACGCAATTTATGCAATTGCGAAAAGAAGCCTGAAAAAAATTCAGGACTTCAACGGGGTTCGAACCCGTGACCTGGTGATTACCGGTGCGATGCTCTAACCAACTGAGCTATGAAGCCACTGATGTTGGGAGCAGGTCAATTGTGGGTTCTTATGTTCCCGTGAAAGAAATGAGTGTGAATGATATATGAATTGAATCATATATGAACTGCGGAAATGAAATCAAATGAAGAATGATCCTCGCAGTTGTGAACGCAATTTATGCAATTGCGAAAAGAAGCCTGAAAAAAATTCAGGACTTCAACGGGGTTCGAACCCGTGACCTGGTGATTACCGGTGCGATGCTCTAACCAACTGAGCTATGAAGCCACTGATGTTGGGAGCAGGTCAATTGTGGGTTCTTATGTTCCCGTGAAAGAAATGAGTGTGAATGATATATGAATTGAATCATATATGAACTGCGGAAATGAAATCAAATGAAGAATGATCCTCGTAGTTGTGAACGCAATTTATATGCAATTGCGAAAAGAAGCCTGAAAAAAAATTCAGGACTTCAACGGGGTTCGAACCGCAGTTCATATATGATTCAATTCACATATCATTCACACTCATTTCTTTCACGGGAACATAAGAACCCACAATTGACCTGCTCCCAACATCAGTGGCTTCATAGCTCAGTTGGTTAGAGCATCGCACCGGTAATCGCGAGGTCACAGGTTCGAACCCCGTTGAAGTCCTGAATTTTTTTCAGGCTTCTTTTCGCAATTGCATAAATTGCGTTCACAACTGCGAGGATCATTCTTCTGTAGTCTCTATATCATGATCTTTACAGATGCTCCAATGGAGATATGCTGCAGCATTATTGTGCCTGGAGATGTACTCTGTTATGGCTAATACCTCACATCCAGATATAATATGGTCCACTGTCTCTTCATGTTGCGAACACATTCTGCATTTGCTCTCCACTTGCTGGCCAAATATTACTTTCTGGTAGTTTCTGGTGTTTATTGCCTGGTCTTGAGCTGCTACAAGCAGTCCCTCTCTTGACAACCATTTGTTGGTGGTGACTGTGTCTACATGAGGCTTCTCTAGGATCTTTGGATACTGGCCATGCAATGCTTTGTTTTTCCACTTTTCTTCTTTCATTGACTTCATCTTGGACTTAAACACGTGTTTCAGGGCTTTAGCATTTTCAGAGGCAGATTTATCTTCTCTGTTCTCAATCTCTGGCACTGTTACTTCCCTTTTGAATTTAGTAGCATTCTTGGATATTGAATTTTTGGCTTTAGATCTTTCATGTTCAAGCACCTGCTTTGGATGTTGCCCTTCTTTGTACTTCAGATAGTGATCAAGCCCTATTGTTGCTGTTTTGAATGCTGTTTCTACATCAATCAGGCCCCTACCTCCATCTTTTCTTGGGATGTACAGCCTTTCCACATCTACTTTAGGATGTAATATCTTGTACATGTTCAATAGTTTGCGTGTTTTTGTGTCAATCTTCTTCAGTTCTGAGATTTTCCAGTCAATGATGCCATTATCATCATTATATTATTATTATTATTATTATTATATTATTATTATTATTATTATTATTATTATTATTATTATCTAAAATTATTGCTCTTATTTGAGTTTGTTTTTTAGCAGATTCGTTAAGGCGCGCGCGACCTTTTAAGAATAGTTTTATTATCTCTTCATGTCTTAAAGCGAACACAGTTTAGAGTTTTAGCTGAGTGGATAATTTTAATAATTAGATAGTTAATAATTAGATTTGTGTAATTTTATTATCTTTATTATGTAAGTAAACACGCAATTCAGTTTTCTAACTGCTAGGTATTTATGAATAAATAAACTTCAACTTCAACTTCATCATCAGTATTGAGGAAAGATGCTCGAAAAGTACATGTATTTAGCCACCTTATCTCGTATTCGCTGTTGCATATTGTTTTCCGTACCACGCAGCTTCCATTCATCTCTTGCGTTCTTATCCATTATAGCATTTCTTGTTACGTCCATGTATTACCAAAGCGGTATCGTTTGGATGATGTAAACATATCATGGACACAATACGTTCGGCACTGATTATGCATGATACAGACAGAAATGCATGCCAATGCCAAAACGTATTAAATTCTGAATGGAGTACAGGCAAACTGGTTGCCTATCAATCAGGCATTCTGCGCATCTTAAGCAAACACTGACTGTTTTGTACCCATACATCTATTTCAGAACTAACACCCGACCGGCCGGTTTTTAGTACTGTTCAGGTGATCAGCGTAACTACTCCTCAAATCCAAGGTAATGACTGCTGCCTCTTGACTACCGCATGAGCTATGGAAGTTGCGTGTAAATTGCAATGTTTTTCCCGTCGCACGTTTTGATTTTGTTTTTGTCACTTCCCATCTGGATAGCGAGGCAACCATGCCACTGATGGGCGAACTACTGAACAGCTGAAAGTTTTTACTAGTTTTGGCGCAAATCCATAAATACAAGTGTTCTGTGATTTAGTTCCCTAAATCCTGTGAAGAGGTGGCATCGGATCTTTTGAAAGCGTAAGACAGTACTCCGTCTAGTCATCTTGCTGTCCTTCAGAAATGACAGTAAGTCAGTAACGTGACCTTTGCTCTCACCGTCAGTGGCTGGTTGTTGCTGTCCGCACCTTTCTATGGACACAACCGCTGTAAGGCTAATTACAGTACATTCCCCCTGGATTTTTACACAAGAGTGCTCGTACGGAAACTTTAGGGTGATTTTGTGTGGTTAATTGCAGTGCGGCGTCACTTTAATTTAGATGATTTCATTTGTCTGTTGATTTTGTGCAAGAGAGATCAAAACTTGACTGCATGCTTTTCCAGGATACACTCTCCTTGTTTGGTATAACCCGACACATGGCAGCGTTCTGTACACTGTAATGGTTTGAACTCAGGAGTAATATAGTCATCTGGTGAACTATGATCGTCCGGCTGAGCTGAGTCCTTGATAAGGATTGTAATTGTGGTTTCACGATAACGAAAGGTAGTCAAGGGAATCTGCTCAGGTTGGCAAAACCACAGTGAATTTCACCAACAACAGTCCTTGTGGGGACTACACTCACTGTAGTTAGTTCTTAATTATTAGGTGTCTCCGATTAGTAGGCAACGTGTTGCCGGCTAGAAGATATGACACATAAATAAAGTTGTTCATTCATTCATTCAACTGAACAAGCTATGCATGCACTGTCATTGTATGTTTGGTTAGTAGTTAATAGATGATTGTTTTTCTTTCAGAACCAACTCCAGCACCTGACGTGCAAGGTGGGCAATGAACTCGTTGTTTGAACTTTGTGTAAATCAGGGCAAATTGTTCGGAGAAAAATCAAGTGCTTTCTGATACGAGAGCTTTACTCTTTCCATGGTTTTATAATGCTGTCTCTCTTTTATGGTTTCAGTTTTAGAAAGCACAGCACTTTGTTTAATAGAGACATACAATCTAAATCAAAACAGTATATATAAGTAATGTGCCCAGGGCTTTACTGCTAAGGGGCAAGCTTTTTGTCGTAAAAATACGTATTTATTTTCTTTTTTCTCAAAGTGAGAAAAAAGGAAATAAATATTTTGGTACCAGTGACCCAGCAGAGGGAAAAGGTACTGTAGATGTACTGTAGTTTAACAGTAACGTGTTCTTGTGTTCAGAATTCATGGACAGTGGCCTGCTTTCTGTGGCTGTAGTGACTGCCATCTTGTTAAGTCTTATTTTGGGTTTTCTGCTGGGAGTGAAGTTTCACCGTCAAGCTTTAAGTCGCTGCAAAGGGTCGCCTGATGATCCGGACGCTTGTGACGGGGCGAAAAACAGAACAATTGAAGGAGTTAAGTATACTAAATCTCCACCAAGAGATGAATGTGTCACAAGAAACAAGAACGAAGTAGAAAGCAGAAAAAATCTGTTGAAAAAGAAACGAGATGGAACGGTCGAACAAAAAGAAGATAGTGACAGTGATGCTTCCACTGGCGGTAAGATTGGTGAGGAAGACCATACACCCTCAAGCTCTCCTGCTAAGTCACTCTCACCGTCTGAATCCATTACTAAATTGGAGAAAAAGAAGCACACGCTGAATAATGGAAGGATTGCTGACGTTTGTTAGCGCTACCTGGAGATGACCAGCCTGTACCGAGGAAAGCGAGCTTAACAGCCATGATGGCCAGACCGGTGGGCTCTAGGCCGCTGAAACGAATTAAAATTAATATGGTTAAACAAAATGCTGTTATAGGGGAATCAAGGAACGTGCTACTGTACATCGGTGAAATTGTAAACCTAGACGAGGCGGTTCTCAGTATTGCTGCTTGTTTCAGCTAGCTGTGCAAGAAAGTCTCTTCAAACAGACCTGTGTCAGTACAGGACAAACAGACCTTCCTCAGCAGTATCAATTTCTTCTAATATGCTGTAACAAAAACCAAATGCTAAAGTACCAAAGCAGATGCTGTTTTATAAAGTTACGAAGAAGTACAGTTGAAGGTTTTTAGATATTTAAACTGCAATCAGTTGTGTAGAAGCCTTTTTTTGTGCGGAAAGGCGGCAGTACTAGTGTTATAAGGAGCAAATTAGACAAGTCATCGCGCGGTATTTATATTAATTATACTTTATTATTAATCTGTATATATAGTCTTTGTACATATAGCTCTGTATCAGAGACTAGATTGTTTAAAGTTTCATACGCTGCTACGGGCAGATCCCCTTCTCTTTACTAACAGTCATAGAGAAGAGAAGAGGATTCGCCTTATACAAAATCATGGAACGTGTGCCGTTAGTAGAATGTTCCACTCGTCACGGTCGTGAGTAAACCAAACACAAGTTCACACCTAATGAATTTGTCTCTAGAAAGAGATGGCCGTTGTAAAAGTAAGGTGCTTTATAGTTGGACTTAAGATTTAATCAATTGATACGTCATTAGATTAATTAGCACTGAGATATAAATCAAATTATATCTCGGTTGCCTACATGTTGCGACTATTCTCGAGTGGAAAAAGGCCGAGTGTTTTCTATCTTAAGTTTGTTCAGTTGACTTCCATGATGTCAGCTTCCACAACAGCAGCATTAAAGTGCCCATGCTGAGTATAACCGTTGGTTCCTAGGATTATGGATTTCTAACTTGATTTAATGCTGTATTGGATATTTTATTTATCAGAACACTTAACATACATTTGTATCAAAACAAATTGTAGATCAGGGGAACACTTTTTGCCTGAACTTTGTATTAGGTAAAACACGAATAGAATTTATGTATTTTGATAAGGTGAAATTGAGTGACAATGTGAAGCTTGATGAATTCACTTTAGTTTAATGCACTTAACAAAAGATTTCTAGTGAGAGCGTAAACTTGATTATCACTCCACATGAATTAAATTGATATAACGGGTTATATGAAGTCGTGGAATAATGCAGGTAAAGGTTATTAATTTCAAATTAGACGTTCCTTTAGTTAGTGTGCATGGCAGGCGTGGAAAGGAGCGCAGAAGGGATAACATGGAAAGCCTCAAATCGTCATTGTATTTTTATGGCATGTAAAGCTTGCACAGTTATTTTCTTTTCTTAAAAGTCCCTATCGCTTAAGACCGTACTTAATTGTTTTCGATAGTGGTATTTACCGAATTCCACTGTAAACGTCTGACTGGCGATGTGTGTTTTAGTTTTTGTTTTTTCTCGTTTTACGGATGTAACGAACAAAGGTATTTCCCAAAAGTACAGCATAAGGGACTGGGAACTTCGCCCTTGTCCCTTCGCGCCCAACGCACCATACACAATCCCTCCAGAGTTAACGTTTTGTACGTTCTTCGTTCAGTTTCTGTTTGAGTTGTGCCCTGTAACAAGTTATACTGGTAAAAGACTATTTGTAACAGAAAATATATTTAACCGTCATTATATTTCTAAGAACCTACTTAATTTAAATACGAAGTTAAATTTATCTGGCGTACCTGCCATCAATACACATTTTGCTAATGATCAGTTCCTGGTGAATTGTGGGTAAATCCAGTCCCTTGTGGGGGCAAACGGCCATTTTAGGACAATTTGAAATTGTAATTTTGACCGTTTGCCCTCATAAAGGCCTGGATCTACCCACAATTCACCAGGAACTGATCATTAGCAAAATGTGTATTGTTCAAATGTAGATAGGTATCATTTGATTAAGAAAAGCTGAGCGACAGTGAATTGCCAATTAAACAAAAACGTTGATTCTTTTATGGAAGTGAAAAATTTTATTTTAAAAGAAAGGGGAGGACGAACTCATTGGACGAAATTTTCTGTAGTCTCTTCGCTGGCGTTCATCAGTTCCTCCCTGTAAGTGACTTGTACAAAGGGTCTGTCTTGTGATGAGTTGTGTACCTTACTCGTACGAATAACTTCAATTCTGGCACTTTTGGTAACTTTCCTTTTAAAAAAATGAAGTAAAGCTGACTTATTACCCCCAACGACTATAGAGTTTTTAGACTGGTCACTGCTCAGATGTGTTCAACTTATTGTTTAGAGAAAACAGTGCAAGGGTACCCAAGGTTGGTTTTCGGACAAATTTTACGCGAAATTATTCTTTTGCCAAAGAAAGTCGGGCTAAATTGTGATGAAAAAGGAGAGCTCTCTTTAAGAAATGCCCTTTCGAACTTTCACTAGTAACAAAAAAATTCCCCTTCTTTTCGAATATCGAAGTAAAGTAAAGGGTGTAAAGGGTGTAAAGTTAGTCCTGCAAGCATTTTCGGAAGGCTGACGAATTTGGTGATTTCAAGTCTGCTCCCTACATTTTTCCGCAAACTGAATGCGAAGTGAAATGTCTTGTGTGTAAGCTTGCAGAAATTTTAAAAAGCAAAATCATCAGGAAAAACGGATCATTAAACGATAGGGGCCCTCAAAAAATAATCAAAGTCGCTATGAGCCACTGAACTCGGAAAATGAAGTATAAACCACTCGCGGGTATGTGAATTATCTAAAAGACCAAAGACAACATTTAACTCGTATTGGTCATAAACACCCAAATCTCGATCTATGGTTGAAGTAACCCATTCTTCTTGCCAAATGTTCAAACTGACCAAAACTCCCAATTTTCATTGAATATGACCGTTTATTCTGTTGCAAAACAAAAGTCCTCTAGAAGCTAAATGTCTATATTGGCAGCAAACTTCGACTCGACTTGCATTCCGTTCCACAGTTTCCTGCTCAGTTTTTAGCGCGACGTGGATAACGCTATTTGATTTCAGTTTCTCTCACTGGTCTGTAATTAAATTTCAGTCGCGTTTGTGACCCAAAGGAATTCTGAGTATTTCTTGCATAACAGCGGCATGGAAGTCCGCCTATTTCCATTCAAGACATTTTTTAGAAGTGTCGAGCCACCCAGTTCTATTGACAAAATATTGCACAGCTTGCGTAATTTATTTTTATTTTATTTTATTTTATTTTAGTAGCTTCGCCAACTTAATATTAAATATACACAAAACAAAAACACACACACGCGCACAAAAAAGAAGATAGGTTATACAAAACAGGCAGGGACACCGCAACAGCTTACGCCAATTACTGCGGGCCCGGAACACATAAATTGAAATAAAAATTACAATAAAAATTAATGTGTAGTTAGTAGCAGCAGTCAATGATTCTTGTCAGATTACGGGCTTTGTTGCAACTTGTTCATTTGAATGAACGAGGATCTTCGGGGTCATATGATTTACAGAGTGATTGCTTATAGTAACTGAGTAGGTGTGCTTTGAATGAACTGAGGGAAATGGTTACAGAGAGACCAATGTCGACAGCTAGAGCGTTCCATATTCTCACTGTGCGGATGAAAAAAGACCTCTGATATGTTGTTTTGCACTTTCTGGGAACAAATAAAGTTATATTTTTGTTGCTACTGGATCTACAATCTTGGACACAATAAATCGAACATTTGGACCACCCCCCCCCCCCCCCCCCCCCCCCCCCATTTCAATGATGCCAAAATGGCGCGTTTTGCTCTTCGCGCGCCTTCATCATTGCTTAGGGGGGGAAGGGGGTTAATTAGTCCATTTTATTCCGTCCAAGATTGTGGTTGCTCTTGGGAGGATGCGTCTAGTGAGGATTACAGTAGGGTTAACCTTAACTAGCCCAGTCACAGATTTAAAGAAGAAAACCATATCTAGATACTCGTGCCAGTAGGACAGGGGAAGAAGGTCCAGTTTAATCAGTCTGTCTTTATAAGATTCCTCGCAGAGGAAAGGCAAGTTGAGAATGTATTTTGTAGCCCGGTGCTGGATCCGTTCCGTCTTACGGATCAGTTCTTTCGACTGAGGCGCCCACACTTGAGTGGCGTAGCCGAGATGTGACCTGACAAGCGTGAGGTAAATGAAACGTCTCGCTGATGCATTCTTGATAAACCTGGTGTTACGTCTCAGAAACCCCAGTATCCTGTTTGACTTTGCGCACTGGTCGCAACTGTTCCATGATAGCTTGTCGGAGATGACGACCCCAAGGTCCTTTTCTGCGCTGGTGACGCCAAGAGGAACTTCGTTTATGTGGTACGTGTTGGACACAGGGTTGTGTTTACGGGTAATTCGTTGTGCCTTGCACTTAGATTCGTTGAACATCAGGCCGGCAGAGGACGACCAAGTGGCGAGGCTGCTTAGATCGTCCTGTAATAATGCAGCGTCGGTTGGGGACTTAATGGACTTGAAGACCTTGGTGTCATCAGCAAAGGCAGCGACGCGGCTAAATTTTACAGTACCAGGGAGAGAATTCGCGTATAGGAGAAACAGCATGGGGCCCAGTATGGACCCCTGAGGAACTCCTAATGTCACTGGAAGTGCCTGCGAGTTCGCCCCGAGTGCCGTTACTCTTTGCGTCCGACCGTGGAGGTAGGACTCAAGCCAGGCCAGAAGCTTTCCGCTGAAACCGTAGTCACGCAGCTTCCTAAGTAGTTTGCGATGACTCACTTTGTCAAAGGCCTTCGACATATCAAGATAGATAACATCAATCTGGTACCCGTTGTCGAGTTGGGAGCCGATGTAGTCGAGTACCTCCACCAAATGCGTCACGCACGACCGCCCTGTTACGAAACCGTGTTGTGAGCTATCGATCAGACTGTACACGCGGTCTTTGATTGAGTTGAACACGCAACGTTCCATCACCTTGAAAACCAGGCACAGTAACGAGATTGGCCTGTAGTTCTAGGCGTGTTCTTTGTTGTCCTTCTTGAATACAGGAACCACATTGGACAGTTTCCAGTCCATGAGAAGGGAGCCCAGTCTGAGAGACTTGTTGAATAGTTCGCATAAGGATGGAGCGATCTCATGAGCTGTCTCCTTTAGAATCCTTGCCGGGATCTCATCAGGACCGGTAGCTTTACTTGCGTCAAGGTAGGACAGTACATCGTAGACCTGAGTGACCGTGAGAATCAGGTCCGATAACGTCAGATCAATATAAGACCCAGCATCCACTTCGTCAGCTGATTTGTAGGTGTCAGGGTCAGATGTGAACACCGACACGAAGTACCGATTGAACAAGTTAACGATTTCAGCAGGTGTTGATCCATGAATTCTGCTTCTGTCGCCTGCTGGTTCACCGCTGGGACCTGCTGCCACGGAGATAACTTCAGGAATACCCCGATGTTTTGATTTTAGTTTGAGTGTCGACCAAAAGCGTTTTGGATTGCACTTTAATTGCGACTCCATTCCCGCGAGGAATGAGTCACGAGCCTCGCGCAACATGCGTTTGACCTTGGAGCGCAAGTCCTTAAACTTAATCTTTAAGTAGCTTGATGGAGATAATTTGAGCTCCTTGCGCATGGATTCCTTTTTCTTTATCAGGGTTAATATAGGCCCGTTTATCCACGGTACTGGATTCCTTCCCTTGAGTTTTTTCTTCGGGATATAATCGGCCACGCCCGCAAGGAGGGCGTCTTTCCAGCTGTGCCAGTCCCTATCTATATCAGGGTCTCCAGTGGATATTGCATTGGACAAGTTCGCGGCTTGAAGTGAAGAACGGAGCCCGTCGAAGTCCCCTTTAGCGTAATTGTAAACAAAGCGCTGGATTTTTGGTGGCGCCATAACAGTAGAGGCGAGATCAAATGAGACAGTACAATGATCGGTAAACATTTCTGCCTCATTAGGTTCCATCGCTTCCGTCACGCTCACTTGATCTGGTACGCTCGAGATCACTAAATCGAGGACATTGTTTCCACGTGTCGGGGAGCTATTGTGTTGGGTTAGAAAGTGGTCATTGAGAATATCAACAAACCGCTGTTCGTGAATGATATATGAAATGAGTCATATATGAACTGCGGAAATGAAATCAAATGAATGATCCTCGCAGTTGTGAACGCAATTTATGCAATTGCGAAAAGAAGCCTGAAAAAAGTCCTGAATTCCTGAAGTCCTGAATTTTTTTCAGGCTTCTTTTCGCAATTGCATAAATTGCGTTCACAACTGCGAGGATCATTCTTCATTTGATTTCATTTCCGCAGTTCATATATGATTCATTTCATATATCATTCACACTCATTTCTTTCACGGGAAAATATGAACCTACAATTGACCTGCTCCCAACGTCAGTGGCTTTATAGCTCAGTTGGTTAGAGCATCGCACCGGTAATCGCGAGGTCACAGGTTCAAACCCCGTTGAAGTCCTGAATTTTTTTCAGGCTTCTTTTCGCAATTGCATAAATTGCGTTTACAACTGCGAGGATCATTCTTCATTTGAAACCGCTGTTCGTTAGCACCTGTTGAAGAATCAGGACAATCCCATGAGATCTTAGGAGGATTCAGGTCTCCACAGATTAGCATATTGTCAAATTTGCTGCAGGTTTCATCGAGAAATTTTTCAAACAAGTCCATCCAGCTAGGATCGGCGTTAGGTGGCCTGTAACACGAACAGAGCAAAAACCTCAGACTGGAATGAGTTTCTACTGCCGCAGATACAATTTCCAAGTCCGTAACAGATGGGACATACTGGTGTATTGATGAGAATAGATCAGACTTGACTGCAATCAAAACCCCGCCGCCTCGCTTGTTAATAAGATCCTCCCGGAAGATTGTGTAACCGGTATGTAACAGCTCTGAGTCCGCAACCTCGCTTCCTAGCCAAGTTTCGTTCACATATACCACGCCAGCATCCTTAGCATACACGATGTCTTGAAACTGGTGTAGGTTCCAAATCATACTGTTGCCTTCGATGTTTCTGTGGACGCTTGTAAGACTCCGCGCGTTTAGTAGAAGGTTCTTGATCTTGGAGGTCTGCTTATCCTGGCGAAACGCGGATGGTTCTGGTCCCGGCTGACTAGCTATATCACCACACAGGAGTAGGAGACCGGTAAAACATCCGTTGATGGTGTTGAACTTTCGCACAGATAGAGTAAAGAGCTCTCGGTCACTTCTTTGTGTATCTGATCTAGGCTTAAAAAGCGGCCAACTCTGGCTTGCGAAACCCCCAAGGCTTGAAGAACACATATATTCGACAGAAGGTTGGAAGTTGGCGTCTCTTGACTGGATAAGATGGTAGTGGAGCATTAATGCTTCAAGAAGTACAGCCAGAAAGACGGAACGGAGAGGAACACGTCCTCCCGCCATGATGCCATGTATACGTATTAAGAAGTCAAAACAATTTTTTAAAAAACCGGTAGCGGTACCTGAGGACGCGTTGCCCGAGCGTCGTACCGTGACGATGAAGCCCGAGATTTCGACTCGCGCACCGCTTATACCGGCCTTGAGCTCTTTGTCCTTCCCTACATCTTTCAGATACCCGCAGGCAGTGAGGGAGAGAAATGTTGGCCCCTAGACCATATATTACAGATCCCTTTCTTACTTCGCAGTTCAGTTCCGCTCCAATTATATATGATTTGGATCGATGTAAAACACGCGACCGCATACACGGAGGTTACGCATGCGCATTTGCTAAACATGATAATACAACAAAAGGAACAACGTAATCTACCGTTACAATTTTTAAAGTTGTCGTTTCAATCTTGCAGACTATTTTTTTTCAGAAAGGCAATTCCTAGACGAAGGTTTTATACTTGCTTTGTATTAATGTCTCCTGTGCTTATTCGTATTATTTCGTATTATTCGTATTATTATTATAGGGGGATTCATGCTTACGTCATTGTTTACATTTTTGCTCATTTGCATACGGCTTTGCTTACAGAAGGAAACATGTTAGATGTGATTTGACTCCAGGCAACTAAAGAGCTAGTGAAATTTAATACATTGTGAAATTTTTAGCTCTTTAGGTGTAGTATTCAAGGAGATATTGTCTTCCATAAACTGCAAAATTTCTGGGTGGCAAAAGCACTAATGAGCTCATACATTCCTTGTAAAATTTTGTGTTTTTAAACCTGCGTTGCACAAAAAGTATTCACTACATGAGGCTCATATTCATTGCCAGAGTTATTCATGCTATGATCTTTAAATATTCAGAACTGATTTATTTGTAGCTCCATCAGAAACTCAATTGTTCATGCTAATGAGGCAAATATTGTAAACAAGGATTCCCCTATTCGGTAACACAGCCAAATGATGACCAGCACATATGGCTCATAACTGCATCACGCAGTCACATTAAGGCATATCATGGCACATATGACTCATACCAATAGTTTATTGAGACATAAACTTGAAACTTGTGCTTATTCTTCCTTCAGTATCCGTATCCATGATCGGACGACGACGACTTAACACTCTCAAATAAATTGCAGAAATTACAAAATCGTGCTGCACGAATTTTGACTTTTTCCAGCTATGATGCTAATGCTTTAGATTTATTTAGTAAACTTGGGTGGAGAAAATTAAGCACTCAGCGTGAAATGCAGAAAGCTCTTATGGTATTCAAATCCTTAAATGGTCTTACACCGGAATATCTAAGCGAGCTGTTTGTCAACCGGTCTGACATAACTGAATACCTATTGAGGGACTCCGTGAACAAACTTGCTGTTCCACTGCCCCGCACCAACTTTTTGAAAAACAGTTTTAGCTACAGCGGTGCGGTACTTTGGAACAGCTTATCATCTGATCTGCGGCAGGCAGAATCACTCAACGACTTTACTCATCTACTTAACTACTTTTATCCTCTTCCATAACTTATGTTTTTTAGAAACACGGCATTCATGTAAAGCAGTTTTTATAGTTTTGATATTTTTAATGTTAGATATAGTTAGGCTATGATGTAATTAAGATGGATTTTGTAACTGATGAATATACCGTGTCTAAATAAAGTTAACATACATACATACATACATACATACATACATACATACATACATACATACATACATACATACATACATACATACATACATACATACATACATACATAATTAAGCGTATACCAATCGAGATATCATTTCTTGGTTGGTATTGGCATTGGTATTGGTATGAGTCATATGTGCCATGATATGCCGTAATGTGACTGCGTGATGCAGTTATGAGTCATATGTGCTGGTCATCATTTGGCTGTGTGACCGCGTGCATGATGCGGTTTCAGTCAAAGCCCATATTTCACCCTTGCTTACCACAGAGTCTCAGTAGCTTAGTGGTTAGAGCGTCCATCTAGATGACGGGGGTGGGGGAAGGGGGCGGACGTGGGTTCAAATCCCATTTTTACAATAACTGTCAAAATTCTCGCGCGCTGATTGGCTAATTTTTGTCATCAATAAGAGTACAGACAAATAAAATTTTGATTTATGCAAAAAATTGTAGCAACACGCAGGACTTAAATATTGTTTTTAACTTAAGTTTTATTGATGACACCCGCCCTGACTAGGAAAAAGAGCTAGAATTATCATATGCTGAACTCGTGTCTTATGTAGAAGCTCCTGAAAATGAAAGCGGAGACGACTATCAAGAAATTGTTTGAAACGCTGAGTCCAAAGGCTCTAATTGAAACATAAGTTAAAGTGGTTTGTGAAAATTTGTCCAGGTAAAGACACGCTATAACAATATTCCAACAGTCCAGTTTCTTTCGAAAAAAACATTTACTGGACTTCTTGATTTAACAAAAGTTTCGCCAGCAACAAAAAAATCCTCATAAACCGTTCATTGTACGTTGATGTACCTTCTGTCCGACTCACCCTTTTATATACCATTTTTGACAGAAAAGGTACCCCTTTCGTATGCCTTCCATTGACAAATGGTACCCCTTTCGTATACCTAAAACAGGAAGTCTTCTTGTCATTTTCATGTAACGTTCATTAAATCAAAACAGGACAGTCATAAGGTATGTGTGTTCGAAATATTTCAATGAAAGACCCTTTTAAATACCTCAATGACAGATTTCCCTACCTAACCTACCCTTTCATATACTTCGACTCGTGAAATCCCTCTCCTTTCATATACCTGCAGCGTAAAAAAAGTACCCCTTTCGGGCGGAGCCTCCCCGTATAGGCCATTATAGAGAGTACCCCCCCCCCCCCCCTCGGGCCTACAAGACTCCGTAGAGTGTCTCGATAATCTACATCCCATGGTGTAATGGACCTTTCCACGGTTTTTGACGCCATTTTGATCGGAGGGCAAACACGGCTAAAATTACAGTAAATGTATGGGATTTTGGCCGATTTTGAACCGCTGTAACGCCGCTACAAAGAGGCGGATTTCCAACATTTGCCACTGCTTTAAATAGTTTTATTGATATCATCCATTCAACAGAACATAAGGCCATTAAAGAAAGTACTTCGTCCGCAAATTCGAATTATAAATCTTCTCATTTGGCTTCTAATTTCGCGTCAATTTGCATAATTTTGATTAGAAGGGTTTGTATGTGTTGTATGAAACATATACTTTAGCCGTGTTTGCCCCCCATTCAAAATGGCGTCAAAAACCGTGGAAAGGTCTATTTGTCGGTCTATTTGTCAGTCTATTTGTCGAGACTGCTAATTCCCAGTACCCCAGCCAGCCCACAGGGAAGCCGATATACCGTACAAGATCAATGAGAAAAGTGATGACGGTGTGGAAGGAGGATTTTTTTTCTGCAGTTGCAACCCTCTGCACGATGTTTTTTTAAAACTATACACGGGTTTTCATCAGTTCTAATTTGCATGTGTTTTTGTTTGTTTGTTTCTGGCACCTTCGCTTGCATGCATATTTTAGTTGGGGTGGAAGGTATTTACCACTCCCGATCACTCTCCTGACATCACTTTTATAATGCTCTGTCCCTGGGTAATGAGGTGGAGATAGAAGGAGCGTACAATATTGCGAAAGTATGACATGTCAGCATATCTAAGGATGGATGTGTTCCCTCGGGGAAAAAAACATGATCTGATATTTTTCAAGTGATCTTAAATAAATTCAAAATCTCTCTCTGTGAGGTACTGCTGTTTAAAAATACCGCGGCGTTGGTGGCGACCCCGGAGTCTTGGGCCCGAGTCTCTCCTTGTTCGTTCTTTTTCTCTTCCCTCGCGAAACAAGCCAAGATGGTTAGTATTGTTGGTGATAATCCATTTTCATCCGCTTTTATTTTCGCCCCTTTCTAGCAATTGATCAAAAACTTTGTGATTTTGACACTAAGCTCCTACAGGGACGTTACATCTTGACCTTATAATTCGTCAGTAACGAAGTATGTCGTTCTTGGTTGTTGCAGTCTGAGCAAGAACAGCCGAAGAAGCGGAGGACTTTTCGTAAGTTCACCTATCGTGGTGTAGACCTTGACCAGCTGCTTGATTTATCTCATGATCAGCTTATGGAACTGGTTCACTGCCGTGCCAGGCGAAGGTTTTCTCGCGGACTTAAAAGGAAACCGGTCAATCTTATGCGACGACTGAGAAAAGCCAAAAAGGAGGCCGCCGAGATGGAGAAACCAGACGTTGTGAAGACACATCTGAGGAATATGATCATTCTTCCAGAGATGATCGGCAGCATGGTTGGTGTATACAACGGAAAAACATTCAACCAAGTTGAAATTAAGGTAAGCTGGAGAAGCCAAGGGCTTGAAGTAAGCACGAATATTTAAAGCACTCTCGTTAACAGATTGAATGGCTTTCAATGATTTTGCTTTTGATTGCGAACACGTTCATTCTTCTTGCTTTCATTCCTTTACCAAACTTATGTCAAACAAAGGTATGGCTGGGCTTCAACAAAACACTGATCCCTTACTGATCCCCTATAAAATTCACTGGAAAAAGTAAAACAACAAAATAAAAAAATGAGTTGAGGCTGAATCAGGTTCAAGGATAAATTCTGGCTTACCTCAGAGTTCAAAGATGGCAGAAACTAAGTCCGAGGGAGGACCTGCTTTCCAACTTGTTTCACCGTCATTACAAATACCCCACTTCCCTTCTACAATAAACAAGCAAAATAAATAAATTGAAGTGTCATCAGGTATGTTATCTGTGTCTGCGAAAAGCTACGACAACGGCAACAATGAAGACAGAAATGAAAATGGTTGGAAGATAAACACAAGCTTCAAGCAGGCAGCGTCAAGTGAGCAACATAAACTGGAAGCTGATCCAATCAACATCTGGTTGCAGTGTCTCTCCATGTATGTTTATCATTGAACTGTTTTCGTTTCTTTCTGTCTTCGTTGTTGCCGTTGTCGTGGCTTTTTGCAGACATGGATAACATACTTGATGATGCTTCAATTGATTTTGTTCTGACATCGTAGAAGAGAACTGGGGTTCTTGCAATGACTGTGAAACGAGTCAGAAAGTAGGTGCTCCTTCGTACCAAGTTCTGCCATCTTTGAACTCTGAGGTAAGCCAGTTTTTATCCTTGAACTTGATTCAGCCTCAAATCATTTTTTTATTTTGTTGTTTTACTTTTTCCAGTGACTTTTAAAGGGGATCAGTAGGGGGATCAGTAAATAGGGGATCAATGTTTTGTTGAAGCCCAGTATGGCTAATGACAGTGCTTAGCTTGTGCTAAAAGCAGTCTCTTCCTCAATATTTGGTTGATGTTGAAAGATTGTAGTTTCCAAGCATTCACTGATTAATGTTGTAGATGGCTTGAGCAAAGGGGTCAACTGTTTGTCAAAACATCCAAAGAGTTGTCGGTCCTGGAAAGTATTTTTTCTGGTTTGTTTCTTATTGATTGGTGGTAAGTTTTCAAGCAAAGTAGCCCAACGTATTTGATAATCTAATCATTTTCTAAACTTTTTCCCCTTTAAATTTATTCAGAATCAAATGTATGTTAATTAACATTCTGCATGTGAAATATTTTATCTCGCCAGTAATGCTTTCCAGGGTTTTGAGAAATGCATGCCTGGAATCGTATTATAACTTGAATAAAGCACAACCATGTGGGTGGTGTGCATAGTCTTCAGAAGGATATCACAGTTTGTGTTTCTAAACTTTGTGTATTGTGCTTTTGAAGTTAAGTTATTTGGTTCATATATTTTTAACACTATGGCTTGTTGGCATGGTATGGCGTTAGCGTTTGCTAGTATAGTGTGGGTTGCCATCAGCCTTATAGCCTTCTGGGTTATGTCTGATGTCTTCAGGCAGTCCAGTGGTCAGTGGTGGTTCCATTATATTTTCTGCGTGCACCTTTGCACATGCTTGGAGTTTTACTTTGCTCTGCATACAGGGCGTTGTAGCTTGTGTGTTTTCTGAGAAATTGTGACTTGGAAATGCTGTGGAGTAGAATTTCCTTTCCCAGTTCACTCTTTGATACATTCCAAAATAAACTACTGTGAAATGGTTCAAGTTTCATCACTCTTAATGGTGTTATATTTTTTAATCTTCTCATCAGTAGGGTTTTTATAACCAAAAATGTTTGGTTGATTACACTGGAGACTAACTACTTTTCTCAATCTGCTGATTTGGAATTCTTAGTGCTTTTTTGTTTTGTTTCCTCGGAAATGATTAATACTGTTTTGGCTTTAGGGTGAACTACATGTATTTACATAGTGGGGTATAGTGGACAATCAAAATAGAGTTTGTAATTGAGAATGTAAACATCTTCAAGACCCCAGGACTCCTTTAACCGATGGTTGCGGGTGACAGACAAAAAAGTAGGGGTCCCACAGTTAGTATTGTCTTAACTCCAGAAGAAGAATGTAATCTTTCATCAAGCATCAATCCAATAAAAGGTGTGTGAGAGTAGTTAAGTTTAGTTCCGGTATGGTTTCATTCTCTTCTGGGTTCTCTTTGAGAAGTTTTATTGATGCCAGTTAAGCTGAGGGATACATGCAGATGAAACATGGAAAGCCTTTTAGTGCTATTTGATTGCCAGCATCTTTTACATTAGAAGTGAATTGTGATTGAAAGTGTTAATGTTTTTCATTTGCAGCCGGAGATGGTTGGGCACTATCTTGGTGAGTTCTCCATCACATACAAGCCTGTGAAGCACGGCAGACCTGGTATTGGTGCTACTCACTCATCTCGCTTCATTCCTCTGAAGTAGAAAATCTGTTCCAAATAAAAGTTGTTTAAAGCTGTAAAACAATTTGTGGTCTCTGTGTGTTATAAAAAGGGCTTGGTCCAGGAAGGGTATAAGTGACTGTTTTATGGTAGAATTCAAATTTCTTAAGGTGGCTGGTACTGGTTTTACTTGCGTGGAGAGTCTAGCCACTAGCGCACGCATCACACTTTATACGCGCGAGATTTGAAGACCGGGAAAAACAAAAACAAATATGGCGGCACGAGGCTTCCTTCGAGCAAGGCTACGTTTGTCCTGTTCAATAAGAAATTCACGTTTATCTGAGGCCGTATGTACTCGATCGACTTAAGTTAATTCAATTTACATAGGAAAATTCAGGTTTCTGGAGATTGATCTCTGGAATGACTCTGGAATTCAATTCCTAACATGTTGAGAAATATAACGAATTTTAAGTCTTTTAAGAGATCCATTAGACAAGTTGACTTCGTGCAATTTTTATAATTACGACGCTTTTTTAATATAATTTTAATTATAGTATGTTCCATATTTAGCTTTTTAACTCTTAATTTTATTGTGTTTGGAATACCTGTAAATTAGCTGGCGTGCTTTCACAGACCCCTACTGGCGGTCTGAAAGCACGCCATTACTGTAGCTAAGTGTATTTTCACAATAAACTTTATTGTATTGTATTGTATAACGCATATTAAATTCCAAAGCGATAATTCCCACCTCCACTGGGATGGATCGTGTCGGGAACCGGGAGAATAAGGAGCCGGAAAGTAATTGTACTAAAACTGCAAAGTTGGGATAGCACTTCAATTTTACTTACAGGTAATACATCTCAACATTCTATTATTTCTATGCCTCACCACCTCCTGTTTGTAGCGAATCATATCTGCACTTGTGTCAGAATTGCATACAGTTGACGTGTTCTCAGGTGTTCTGCGAGCAATTCCATGCTTTCGCTTGGTGTTATTTAACATAAACATGCTTAAACATGCCACAAGTTGTGGAGAAATTCTTTTACGTGAGCCCAAACGCTCGGCCAAACAGTAAAAACAAATCCACCTCAGCGTGTGGACTGCAAAAAAAAGCTATGGTAGGTGCCCGCGTGTTTACGCGTACTGGTTAGCGGCAGTCAGCAAAGCGCATGACCAAATATCGATCTTTTCGAATCCAGATTTTGAAATGCGCGAAAACGCGCGTGGAAATTGCTCAACTCATGAAGGTTTTAGCAAGAAAGCGAGCCCGGTGACCCCCTCTTTTTATTGTTTCAACATTTTTGTCTTGTAAAGAGGAAACGTCAAAATTCAAGAAAACTCTATCAGAGAAATTTTACGCTACTCATAAATTGCCTTTTCTCGCGTTTATAAAAACTCCGCTTGATAGAAAATTTGTAAAAACATTTTGCAGTTTCCTTTTCAAATGGCAAAAGTAATCACGTGAAAAAAATTGGCGGTCACCCAGTTTTCAAATTATAAGAGCCAGAAGCTTAAATACAGCTCTGAATAACCCTCAAGTACCGTTGCCATGGTGACAGCTGATGACGTAATAATAGTTATTTTTGGTTAACGACTAAATGCATAATTTAATCTTGCAAAAGTTCCCTTACAGCCTCGGTTTGCCATTGTGTTCTTTTCTCAAAGTTTCCGTCGTAAAAAAGCTGAAAACTGGTACCAGCCACCTTTAACACAATCTTATTTGGCATACAGACATCTCTTCAACTTAGTTCTCATTTATTTTGTTATTTGATGGCCTGTGTTAGCCCAAATCTGAAAAGATTGGGTTATTCCAGAAAAAATCCACACCCCCCCGACGGATGGGGTCGTTTTTTAACCCCCCCTCTCACCTGAATTTCCTGAAGCCCAAGACCCCCCCTCCTGTCTGGATTTCCAAGACAAAAGAGGCCCCCTCCCGCCTGGATTTCCGGGAAAAAATATTAGGCTTAAATTTTATTTATTTTTAATAGAAA